>JAIUZE010001720.1:0-91633 GCA_022085475.1 Heliosperma pusillum
AACCTTGAGCCGATAGGTTGCCTTACTTAAAATCTATGAACTCCTTGAGCCTTTGTTGTTTAAGCTCCTTAGGGTAAAATCTACCCTCCACAAGAGCCTTAAAGCAAGACCAGTTGAAGTCCTCTTCAAGAGTTGCGGTGGTACTTGTGATAGCCCACCAGTTGTCGGCTTCCCGCACTAGAAAGTGCTTTGCAATCCTTACTTTATCCTCTTCCCGGACTTGATAAAGATCAAACTGTTTTTCCATCTCACGGAACCAGTCGGATAGCTCCGTAGGATCAGGCTCTCCACCATAAGGCACTATCTTACTCCTTGCAATTTGACCCGCCACCCATGCATAACCATTGTCCTCCCTTCTAGGGTGAACTTGGTTGGCATTAGCTAGAGCGGCATCTTGCTGATTCTTCAGCACTTGAGCAAGAGCCTCCATCATAATATTATCAGCTACACGCGGTCTAACCATCTTCATAAGAAATCAAAACGAATTAAGTTACCCTATCAATTAGCATAAACAAATAGACTACCAATTAAAATCCTTAACTTCTACCCAACTCTCTCATTTATTATTTCATGGTCAAGTAGTTAAGTTAGGGTTCACGTGTGTGCGTCGGGAGCGATCAAAGCTCTGATACCAACTGTGACAACCCTCGCGAATGCGGAATAATAAATCAAACAAGCATGTGAATTATAATGCGGAAATAGGTAGTTTTTAAAAACTTTTATACATGCAAGTTAAATAACACGAGGTGTGTCAAAATATTACAAACTAAACGCGGAAATACAACAAAGAGACGGGGTCTCTTCAAATGTTAGCAAAGAACAAGTGTTTAACAAAAACTAGCTACTATCGTCTAGAGGTGAACTTCCAGGGACAACGCCCGCTAGCTCACACCCGAACCCCAAAATGTCACAGCCAAAAATCATCCAAGCAAGAAACCTGTTCATCCATGAAAAACATGAATGCCACAGTCAGTGGGGAGTAACTCCGGGTTCTCCCAGCCATATTACATCAAACGTACACATAAGGTAATACAGAAAGTAAAGCATGCATATATATATATACATGTGAGTTGCGATAAGAACAAATAGGCAATACGGAATATAATGATAAGATCATATAGAAATCAATTCCGTAAACATCATGTTATTCCAAGACTCGGGAAAGACACTCTTAGGCAATCGAATACGCTCACTAGGGCTTACATCTCACCGTTAGCGGTATAAGATTGATAAGATTGAGACTCGACAGACAAACCAGTCAAGTCATGCGATGATCACAATAAATCCAACATATTATCATCCATTCACGAACCAAGACAATGACGGTGTCCAATCATGCAATGACCATGAACAATATCATGAAATCACGCATTCAAAGAACGACACAAGACGACAACTCTCACGGTAAATGAAACGCACTAGCATCGTGTCCCAGCAAGAATGATTAAAGGCATCCACGGGATAACATTTCCCTGAACTCATACGCGATGCTTACATTTCGCCTATGTAGACTATTTTCCTCCTGGTAGCACGACGATAATAAATATCCGGTCCTAGTCTAAACCTGGCCAGGATCTCGGAATAAACCATTTTCCGATTCGACATGCGATAACGTTTCGCATCCAAGACTCGGTCTTACAATATACATGCCGAGTACCCCATTTCGGTAGATCAATTCACGAAAGAGGCGGAAAAACAGCTCAAGCCTCATAACAAGCGGTACGCTACATGCAAATAACACCACCTCGCAAGTACACAACATTTGACGGCCGGGTCGATCAACGCAATAGCGTTCAACTCCCAACAACGTCGTCATATGCCCACTAACACATGCATTTAAGCAGTAGGATACCTCTCCGTTCCGACATTCCAGCCTTACGAACGGGAAGGTAGCCAAGGGAATGAGAATACAAAGCACACGACAAAATAGTGCTCAAACCGACTCATTTGTAAAAACCGACTCAAAGTGGGAACATATCGAAAACCGTCACAAAACATGTGATACATGCGAAAGAGATATCATATATCCAAAACATGAATATTATAATACATTACGTAAAATTATATGATAAACCGATCATGCGAACTAATATAAATTACGAGTTTTTGAAGTTGAAGGAAAAATATACAGCCGTGTTCCAGGCCGGGCTGGAGACCGGCGGCCGGTGGGCCGGCTCAGAACACAGGGTAAAATCCAAAAACAGAGGAAAAGGGGTCTGGGCCGGTCAGTCGACCGGCGGCCGGTCGACCGGCACAGACAATCACAACCAAATCAAAGCTTCCTTCACTGATGTGTTCCAGGCCGGTGGGGGACCGGTGGCCGGTTGGCCGGCCTGGAGCACCTCTTCATGCAAAACCCAGTTTCAGAAATGGGTTTCTGGAGTGTTCTCAGCCGGTGGTCAGACCGGCGGCCGGTCGACCGGCTGGGAACACTTCTTCACCCGAGAGCTTCCAATTCTCAACCAATTCATTTCAAAACTCAATTATACTTCCAATAATCATCAACAATCAACATATATCATCAATATTCATCATATAACATCATTCATTAATCATAACATGGATTCTAATCTTCCTAATCGTATTCAAATACGATTTTCTAGCATATAACATGTAAAACACGTAAGTAATACCGAGTAACCCTTCACCGTTACCTTCTATGCGTCTCTAATGATCGTCAAGCTTCTCTTCTATAAGGAAATAGTCTTTGTCGGGATCTTGGAGGTCGCCACCTACAATTAGATCGCAAAAAGATGAATAAAGTTCATCTTGAGAAAGACGGGAAATTTGAAAAGCGAGAAAGACGATGATTTTAATATCAATACGGATAGAGGAAGGTACGGGATGAAGAATAAGACGAACTTACGTAAATTCTATCGAGTAACGAAGAAACTACGCCAATTCTAAGCTTGAAATCAAAGAGGGAAAAGTTGCTTAAGGAGGAAGAAAGAAAAATGTGTTTGATTTTTGTGTGGAAATGAAATATTAGGTTAAGGAGGGAGTAGTGTGAGTTGTGTAGGAAAAGTCAAAGACGATTTTCAAAGTCAAGAAAGTCAAACTTGACTTAAGACGGCTTTTTCATGAAATCTCGTAGAAATTCCAAATACGAACTCGGAAATTCTAAATTCGACTCGGAACTTAAAATTATAAATTATAACTTAAAATTACTGAAACGATTTCGTAAAATATTTCTATTAGAAAAATCGGGTACATTTCCGGGTGTTACAATGATCCTTATCTATTCCGGGAGTGTGCCGACGGCATTTATCGACGATGTATTCCAGAGGGTGAGGTACATGCCATTCTTTCTCATTGTCACTCTTCTCCATATGGCGGTCATCACGGTCCCTCAAGGACATTTTCTAAGGTTATGCATTCGGGTTTTTACTGGCCGACTATTCTCAAGGATGCTACTACATTTGACCGTTCTTGTGACGCGTGTCAAAGGACGGGTAATATTTCGTACATGCATGAGATGCCTCAAACGGGTATTTTGGAAGTTGAGATATTCGATGTTTAGGGTATTGACTATCAAGGGACATTCCCATCTTCCCATGCTAATCAATATATTCTAGTAGCAGTCGACTATGTCTCCAAATGGGTGGAACTATTGCCACTCCCACTTGCGATGCCAAAGCAGTTGTTAAACTGTTTCAGAAGATCATATTCCCACGATTTTGGGTTCCTCGTGCTCTCATTAGCGATGGAGGGAAGTATTTTAATGAACGCCATCTTAACACTTTATTGAAGAAATATGGCGTTACACATCGTCAATGGTTAACTTATCATCCGCAGACAAGTGGTCAGGTGGAGGTTTCTAATAGATATATTAAGTCTATCCTTGAGAAAAGTGTGAGGAAATCAAGGAAGGATTGGAGTCTTAAGCTCGATGACACTTTATGGGCATACAGAACTGCTTTTAAGACTCCAATAGGTGCTACTCCATACCGGTTAGTTTATTGCAAGGCATGCCATTTACCGTTAGAAATTTAGTATAGGGCTATGTGGCCCATTAAAGAGCTTAATATGGATCCCTCAGTGGCGGGTGAGAAACGACATATGCAATTGAACGAGCTTGATGAGTTTTGATTGCATGCCTATGATAGTGCTTGGGTTTACAAGGAGAAGACAAAGAAGTGGCACGACAAGCATATCATGCAGCGGGAATTGAACGTTGGTGATAAAGTATTATTATTTAACTCATGTTTGCGTTTGTTTTGAGGTAAACTCAAGTCCAACTGGTCGGGAGTGTTCACAGTTACTGAGGTGAACAAGTTTGGGTCGGTTACGCTACAAACCGACAAGGGTGAAACTTTCAAAGTCAATGGTCAACCCTTGAAGATCTATTATGATGGAGCATTTATAGGAGTGATAGAGGTCGTCGACCTTTTCATTCTTGATAATTCACAATGACTTTGAGGTAACACGGTCGTGCAGGACCAATATAAACCAGCGCTACCCGGGACGCAACCCGGTATTTAATTGTACTTTATTTTTAAATTTTATTTAAAATGCATTTTAGTTAGCAATTAGCTTAGTTATTAATGTTATAGTTTAATTAGATTTAGTTAGGATAATTAATATCAGTCTACTTTATGCTCAGAGTGTGGTGAGGGAGAGATCTAACAATTTTATTAAGTGCTTGCAGGTAATAAAATTGGAAGTCGCTTTAAGAACAAAAAGAAAGAAAGCACAAAAATAAGAAAAAGAGGAAAAACTGAAATTTCAGGGTTGCTCGATCGAGCAGCATCACTTGCTCGATCGAGTTAGACATAAGCCAAAAAAATCCGAGACTCGAGCAAAACTTCAAAATATGCGTCTTCTGGGTTGCTCGATCGAGCAGACCTGACTTGCTCGATCGAGTCGGGCCGGTCCGACTGGTATCGAGGTCTTAAATCGGGTTTTTTCCCCAATTTTTTTCTTTCGCATTCATTATTTCGGCTATTGCTCCTTCTCTTTCACCATTATTCACAATTAAATCATTCAAGCACACTCAAATCATCAATTGCTCATCCTATTATCATCAACAAACATCATCTTACTTGTTTTAAGTGCAATCTTTGAAGAAATTGGTGTTCTTGCTCCCTAATTTTGCCAGAAACGTGAATTCTAGGGTTTGCTTCTCATTCTTTAATTTTGTGATTTTAATTGTTGTTTTTTGCTTCCTTTCTTCATTCTTTAGTATTTAATCACTCTTACATTGCTAATTGCTTCGCCTTACTTGTCTTTTAGACCCAAATTTGATTTTTTTTCAACCTAGGGTTTGCTAGATCCGTCTTTTTTAGCAAATTGTGGTGTTTGTGTGCTTTATTTACTTTAATTCGTCATGTCTAGACAAGTAGGAAGTAGTAAGCAACGTAGGGAACCCCGTCTCATCCGACAACCTCAAATAGAAGCGATTCCTAGTAACCCGACTTACCCATGGATCGTTTTTAGCACACAAGACCAACATGATCACTTTGCTAGGCTTATGGGTCGTCCTATGGACCGTACTCGTTGTGTGTGCCCCACCATTTTTTATTCTCTCGGTTTGGGTAATGCTATTTTTGATATGTTTGACCGAATCGGGTTTGGTGGGTTATACACCCTGAATGAACTTTCTTACCGACCATTGACACTTGAATTCTTTAGTTCCTTCGATTGGGACGAAGTAAATACGCGTGTGTCTTTTCGATTGCTCAATAGGGATTTTGTGTTGTCATATGCTGAATTAGCTAATCATTTGGGTCTTTCTCTTGGTAATGATGATGCTTTTACTGCTATTCCTTCCGGCTTTCAAGCCGTTGATTATTTTTTTCTTTTTACTGGTCTTCCTGAGCCGCGTGTCAATGCCATGGTTGTCAATGATGTGTAACATCCTTGTTTAAGATTGTTTCTGCGTTTCTTTAGCCTTCTTCTGTTTGCTAGGAAGGACCTTAGTAAATTGAATTCTCATGAGGTTGTATTGCTCCTGACAGGCTTAAAAGCGGTGTCGCTAATTCCCCTAATTAGCTACGATCAAATAACAATTTATAACTCCTAAACAAACACAAACTATCTAAAATAAAGGTAGTAAAATGGTAAGAATAGGGTCGAACCCAAGAGAAGGCGGTATTAACTAAATTAATCTAATCAAGACTCTTCCAAAAAGCTAATTAACAAAACTAATTACTAATTAATTACTCTAATCATAAATTAAGACACTAATTAAGACAAAAACTTAAATTAATTACAAACTATGATATTCACACTGACAAAACATGTAGGATAACATATAGGGAGAAAGTTTGGCATGAGAAATAGATTAGCAAGTCTAAAATTACCAACAAAAACTAAAGATTCAAATATTCAAATATGGAGAAACAACTTAGTGTAATTTTCCCAAGTTCCCAACAATTAACAAAGTAAAGACTCTTCCTTTCCTCTCTTCTCTAGTTATCTAATACAAATTTCTAAGCAATTAGTCAACAAGGATTAAATCAACCAAGATTGACCCTTTACAACTCAACCAATACTTATTAAAACATAAGCACAATCAAAGATGCAAGCTTTAAGCACAAAACCAAAGAAACATGCTAGAATCATGTAATAAAACATTAAACCATGGTCTAATCACACATTAAACCAAATTCCACTCAAAAGATGCCAACTTTAAACAGAAGTTACAATCTTTCAAGGTTTGTTCAACAAATATCAAGACAAATTAACCAAATTTATCAAGACAAATAACTAATTAAACAAACACTTGCTAAGATGGTTAGTCTCAACAACAATTCATTCAACGATGGAATTTAAACAAGAGAAAATGGCATTAAATAGAGAAGAAGAGGCTAAAAAAGTCTCACAATGCTAAAAGAAGAGAACTTGTTCCAATTACACTAAGAAATGGAGGATTAGCTACCCATAATCCAAATATTATAACCCATAACAAAGTTCAACCAAAATACAAAGCCAAAAATGAAGAACAAAGATTGAGCGAATTCTAATGTGTTGTGTTGTGGAATTGGAGTGTAAACTACTAAGGTTTACAAGTTTTAAGGAAGCTTGATTAGAATGACTCAAACTGAGAACAATGTCAAGTAACAAATGGATGTTGTTTTAGAGAGGGTGAGTTGTTTAGCTGGAAACTCAAGGGATATGACTTAGAGACACTCCTCTACAGCAAGACACAAGAGAAAGGACTCAAAGACTAGTTTTAGAGACAGTTTTCAAGTGTTACAGCAAAGCACAAACACCCTAGACTAGACTCAACAGCAAGCAAGTTAACCACAGCAAGGCACATATATAACTTGACTCACAAGACAAGGCACTGATCAAACACCTTGAAGATGTAGCAGGCTTGTTTCAAACTACAGCTCTCAGCACAAGTTTGATAGATTTGAGGGATTTCTCAAAGTTAATTCATTCATAAAGTCTGCCTTACAACAACATACAAGACCTCCTTATATAGAGAGGCTGATATCTTGTGAACCATTGAATGTATAGATCATCCAAGGGCCAGCTTAGGATCTAAACTACTTCTACTGACACTAATTAAGAACCTCACAAGAGGACGAGTTTAACAACTAGCTAGTACAGACACAAAAGACACAAACAGACTGATGAAAAAGCAATAAAGCAGTTTTTGTATTTTTCCTGAAATAGAACTCTGTTGTTCTTGTTGTCTTGCTGCTTTGCTCTGGGTGTTATGTTGCTTCTTGGGACTCTCCACTCTTATTAGAACTTAGATAAACCTGCCTTGGATGAAGACAAGTTGACTTAAGGAAAAGGAAACCTCATCTGAACATGTACTCCCTCTGCTATGCTGCTCACTGGACTCTAGCTTGGGGTGTCTGTTTCATGAGTTTTTGCTAGACTTCAAAAGGGTTTGTCCAGGTCAAACTTGTAGCTTAGAGGGTTGGCTTGATTGTAGGCCATGGTGGGGGTGGTTGGGATGCCCTGGTGTACCTCCTAGTTGCAGGGTTAGTTGATTGGTCTGCCTGGGCCTGAATGGCTTTGTTTCTGTCTTGTGTGGGTAATGTGGGTTGTGTTGGGGCTTGGCATGGGTTGATGAGCCCTGGACTGTCTTCCTCATTGGTGTGGCTTGTCCTGGCTTGATCTTGGCTTGTCATAGCTTGTTGTTTGGACCTTGTAACTCGAGCTTCCATCTGAGGGGTCCTTGGGGTCAGGCTTGCCTTGTTTGTGGCTTGATCATCAAGGCCCCTTGGGTGAGCTCCTGCTGCAGCCTCCCCAGGTTGAAAAGGGCTTGACCTCAAGCCTGTGTCTTCCTCTCCCTCAGAGTCTTCAAAGAAAGGACTAAGATCTCCAACATTGAATGTCCCATGGACTGCATACTCTCCTGGTAGATCAATTCTGTAGGCATTAGGACCTATCTTCTCTATGACTTGAAAAGGACCATCTGCTCTTGGCTCTAGCTTGTTCTTTCTTTTGGAAGGTAACCTTTCTTTCCTTAGTTTTTATCCATACAAGGTCTCCTAGTGCAAAGTCTTTCTTGGTCTTAGGAACCTTGGCGTTATTCTTGTATAGATCATTAGCTTTCTCAATTTGTTTTCTGACTGATTCATGGAGTTTTAGCATTTGTTCCACCCTTTTCTTAGCATCAAAGTGGATCTCTGACCTGCACACATTAGACAAACTCAAAGGCATTAAGGGGTTAGTACCATAGACCACTTCAAAGGGGTAGTGGCCTGTGGCTGCTGAAGGAGCTCTATTGAAAGAGAACTCTGCCTGAGCCAACTTCAAGTCCCAATCCTTGAGAGATTTGCTGACTGTACACCTCAAGATTCTTCCCAAGGTCTTGTTGGTCACCTCAGTTTGGCCATCAGTTTGAGGATGATGGAAGGTACTAAACAACAACCTAGTGTTAAGCAGCTTCCACAATGTTCTCCAGAAATGGCTCATAAAATTTGTGTCTCTGTCAGACACAATAGTCCTTGGGACTCCATGTAACATCACCACCTCATCAAGGTATAGCTCTGCTACACTCACAGTGTCCTCAGTCTTCTTGCAAGCAATGAAATGTGCCATCTTACTGAACCTATCCACAACCACCATGATAGAATCTTTCCCTCTTGCTGTCCTAGGTAATGCTACTATGAAATCCATACTTACATCTCCCCAAGGCCTACATGGGACTGGTAGGGGAGTGTAAGGTCCTGCTTGAAAAGAACTCTTAGCCTTTTGACAAACTCCACACCTTCTGAGCACTATTTAGACTTCTCCCATCATCTTAGGCCAGTAGAATTGATCCCGTAGTATGTCCACAGTTTTCTGAACCCCAAAGTGTCCTCCAAGGCCACTTCCATGTACCTCCTTGATCAATAGACTCCTATAAGATCCTTTGGGAACACACAGCTTGTTTCCTTTGAACAAGAATCCATTTTGCAGAGTGTAGGGTGAATCAATGGTCCTTGTTCCCTCTTTCTGTGCTAACCAATCTTCTGCAAAGTCTGGATCTTCCTGATACATATCCTTCATAAACTCAAAACCAAGAACCCTTTGCTCCATGGTTGATAGCAGAGTGTACCTCCTAGACAATGCATCAGCCACCACATTTTGCTTGCCCTCTTTGTATTTGCTAGAAAAGGTGAATGACTGGAGGAACTCCACCCACTTAGCATGCCTATGACTGAGCTTATGTTGACCTCCTATGTACTTCAATGCCTCATGATCAGAGTGTAGGTTAAAAGGCTTGGGCTTCAGGTAATGACTCCTATGTCTTAGAGCTCTGACAAGAGCATAGAACTCTTTACCATATGTAGAATAGTTCAGCTTGGTACCACTTAGCTTTTCACTAAAGTAGGCTACAGGTTTCTTCTCTTGGATGAGGATAGCTCCAATCCCCACTCCACTTGCATCACACTCAACCTCAAATAGGCAATCAAAGTTTGGCAACCTGAGGATAGGTGCACTGCAGAAGAGCTTCTTCATATGTTTGAAAGCCTGCAAGGCATTCTCAGTCCAAGTGAACTCTCCTCTCTTCATACATTCAGTGAGGGGTGCTGCAATAGTGCTAAAATCTTTAATGAACCACCTATAGAAAGAGGCTAGGCCATGAAACCCTCTCACTTCTGTAATGTTCTTAGGGATAGGCCAAGACTGCACTGCAATGATCTTATCTTGATCAACTGAAATGTCTCTACCAGATACCACATATCCTAGAAATTTGACTTCCTCAGTCATGAAGGTGCATTTCTCAAGCTTCCCAAAGAGCTTACTCTCCTTGAGTATGTCAAACACAGCCTTAAGATGCCTCAAATGATCATCCTTGCTCTGGCTGTAGATGAGGATATCATCAAAGTATACCACCACAAATCTCCCTAGGCAAGGCCTAAGCACTTCTGTCATCAATCTCATGAAGGTACTTGGGGCATTTGACAGGCCAAAGGGCATGACAAGCCACTCATAAAGGCCATGCTTTGTTTTGAAGGCTGTCTTCCACTCATCTCCCTCCCTGATCCTCAATTGATGGTAACCTTGCCTCAAATCAATCTTAGAAAAGAACCTTGAGCCACTCAGCTCATCCAACATGTCATCAAGCCTAGGTATAGGGAACCTATACTTGACTGTGATGTTGTTGATAGCCCTGCTATCTATGCACATCCTCCAAGTCCCATCCTTCTTAGGAACCAATAAAGCAGGCACAGCACATGGACTTAATGACTCCCTTACAAACCCTTTACTCATCAACTCTCCAACTTGTTTCTGCAGTTCTTGTGTAGCCTTGGGATCACACCTATATGCTGGTCTATTAGGTAGTACAGACCCTGGCACAAGGTCTATCTGGTGTTCAATCCCTTTCAAAGGGAGTAAGCCATCAGGAAGTTCCTCTGGAAACACTTCCTTGAACTGATCAATGAGGGGCTTAACTTCTGCAGGGATTACCTTAGTCTCCTCTTCCTGAACTTCTTTTGATAGAAGCATTAATATAGGTTGCTCTTCACTACACTCTTTGACCATTGCTGACTCAGATAGAAACAAGACTCCACGAAAATCTTCAGCCATACTAGGACTCCCATAGCTCTTCTGATGTGGTGGCAAGGGGGCTAATGTCACCTTCCTGCTCCCATGCTTGAAGGAGTAGGTGTTGCTTCTTCCTTGGTGTATGGAGCTTTTATCAAACTCCCTTGGCCTTCCTAATAACAAGTGACAGGCATCCATTGGAACCACATCACACAATACCTCATCTTTGTACACACTTCCAATGAAGAAGGGGACCATACATTGCTTATCCACCTTAACCTTTGCTCCCTTACTCAACCATCTCAACTTATAGGGATGAGGGTGTTCTTGAGTGCTCAACTTCAGCTTATCAACCATAGTAACAGAGGCCACATTGGTACAACTACCTCCATCTATAATAAGGTTACAAACCCTCCCTTGTATGGTACATCTACTTCTGAAAATGAGGGACCTTTGATCCTCCTCCAATGGTATATGTTTTGAATGCATTACTCTCCATAGAACCAAGTTGTGGCATGTGTCAGGGAGTGCCACTATTGCCTCCTGACTAGACTCTTCTTCCTCACTCATCACTTCTTCAACCTCAGGCTCATCCCTTTCATATTCAACTAGACCTTCTTTCTCCCAAGCCTCAACCTCCATTATAGTTAAGGTCTTCTTAGAAGGGCAACCCTTCCTGAAATGTCCATAGCCTTGACATTGGAAGCACCTAATTCTATTCTCTGTCAATGAAGTGCTTGGCTTTTGACCCATGATGCCCTTTCTCTTGTCTAAGGTAGGTGGGGGTGCTGTCTTAGGGGTATCCATGGTTCTCAACCCACTGTAAGGTCTGGTTTGAAAAGGCCTAACATGTTTTGGTGTACTAGGCTTAATCTTCCCTATCTTTTCAATTCTCAGAGATAAGTTGACAACATCATCAAATGACCACAGAGGTTGCATCCTAACCTTGTTAGCAATACTCTTATCTAGACCCTCTAAGTACTTAGCAATCCTTTGCTCAGGTTTCTCATTTATATCACACTGCAAGGTGAGTTGTTCAAACTCTCTCAGGTAAGATTCAACAGGTTTGTCTCCTTGTTTCAACTTAGACAATTTGATAAACAGATCCTGGGTGTAATCCTTAGCAACAAACTTGTCTAGTAGTTTCTTTTTCAGTTTAGTCCAAGACTTGATGGGTTCTTTAGCTTCCCTAGCCCTTAACCCTTTCATAGTTTCATACCAAAGGGAAGCATACCCTTTCAGTTTAAGGATGGCTACTTTAAAAGACTTAGAATCATTATATCCTTAGTACTCAAAGATCCTTTCTACTTCTCTAAGCCATTCTAACAAATTATCAGGATTAAGACTACCAGAAAACTCAGGGATATCTATTTTAAGATGCTTGTCTATGTGCCTGTGGATGGAAGCTCTGCTTCTAGTTGAGTCATCTGAGTCTGGATACTCTTCATCATCAGGTGGCCTTCCTCTGCCTCCTCCTTGGCCTCTTCCACGTCCTCTGCCTCTTGCTCCAGCAAGCAAATGGTTGCCTATTACCTGGTCTAGGGTTCTGGTTAGGGTGGTTACAATCCCAGCCAGATCCTCCATCCTTGTTTCTACTCCTGCCAGTCTCTCTTCACTCATTGGGCTATTTTTGTGTTTTTAAATGTAGTTAGGGAAAATGAACTCACTAAGACTCTCAACCAAAGCTCTGATAACCAATTTGGAGTGTAAACTACTAAGGTTTACAAGTTTTAAGGAAGCTTGATTAGAATGACTCAAACTGAGAACAATGTCAAGTAACAAATGGATGTTGTTTTAGAGAGGGTGAGTTGTTTAGCTGGAAACTCAAGGGATATGACTTAGAGACACTCCTTTACAGCAAGGCACAAGAGAAAGGACTAAAAGAATGGTTTTAGAGACAGTTTTCAAGTGTTACAGCAAAGCACAAACACCCTAGACTAGACTCAACAGCAAGCAAGTTAACCACAACAAGGCACAGATATAACTTGACGCACAAGACAAGGCACTGATCAAACACCTTGAAGATGTATCAGGCTTGTTTCAAACTACAGCTCTCAGCAAAAGTTTGATAGATTTGAGGTATTTCTCAAAGTTAACTCATTCATAAAGTCTGCCTTACAACAACATACAAGACCTCCTTATATAGAGAGGCTGATATCTTTTGAACCATTGGATGTATAGATCATCCAAGGGCCAGCTTAGGATCTAAACTACTTCTACTGACACTAATTAAGAACCTCACAAGAGGACGAGTTTAACAACTAGCTAGTACAGACACAAAAGACACAAACAGACTGATGCAAAAAAGCAATAAAGCAGTTTTTGTATTTTTCCTGAAATAGAACTATGTTGTTCTTGTTGTCTTGCTGCTTTGCTCTGGGTGTTATGTTGCTTCTTGGGACTCTCCACTCTTATTAGAACTTAGATAAACCTGCCTTGGATGAAGACAAGTTGACTTAGGCAAAAGGAAACGTCATCTGAACATGTACTGCCTCTGCTATGCTGCTCACTGGACTCTAGCTTGGGGTGTCTGTTTCATGAGTTTTTGCTAGACTTCAAAAGGGTTTGTCCTGGGAAAACTTGTAGCTTAGAGGGTTGGCTTGATGGTAGGCCATGGTGGGGGTGGTTGGGATGCCCTGGTGTACCTTCTAGTTGCAGGGTTTGTTGATTGGTCTGCCTGGGCCTGAATGGCTTTGTTTATGTTTTGTGTGGGTAATGTGGGTTGTGTTGGGGCTTGGCATGGGTTGATGAGCCCTGGACTGTCTTTCTCATTGGTGTGTCTTGTCCTGGCTTGATCTTGGCTTGTCATAGCTTGTTGTTTGGACCTTGTAACTCGAGCTTCCATCTGAGGGGTCCTTGGGATCAGGCTTGCCTTGTTTGTGGCTTGATCATCAAGGCCCCTTGGGTGAGCACCTGCTGCAGGAATGTTGCATGCTTCTCTCTCTACAATTTGGCTCTTTTTATACCCTTGGCTCCGGAAACCTAGGGCCTTGAGAAATGGGCCTCAAAATGACAAGACGGAGAATAAAGGAACACATGCCTGAGACCAGGACGCGGGCAGCGTTCTTTGGCGCTGGCAGCGTTTCATGCTGCCAGTTTTTCCCCTTGGTTGAGCGCCTTGACTTTCGTTGACCCCTTTGGATCTTAGTCTCGCCTTGACTTCCATTGACCCTTTGGACTTGCTTTTCTTGCATTGATGATTTGCTTGTAGCCCACTCCAATTGTCGGGTTTGGGTCTCGGGTCTCGGGTTTTTGACTTTCACTTTTGTTGACTTCCGGGTTTGTTTCTAAAAGTTGACTAAAAAATACTAAATAACAACATGATTACAAAGACTAAGGTTAGCATAAAACGATGCTAACGACCCGTAAAAAGTATACTAAACAGACCTAATTAATACTACTAAACACGACACAATTTGGTGTTGTCAAATACGCCCACACTTGGACTTTTACTCGTCCCAAGTAAAACTCGAGATTAGCAAGACAAACACAAGTCCAAACATAGCATGTGAAGGTAATGACCTCTCTTCCCTCACCACTACCTTATTATATCTCCCTCAAAACACAACCACCTATTAAAAGAAAATGATTCAAAGTTGTTTAAACACACTCTTCCCTTACCACTTTCTACTTATAACTCCCTCAATACAAGACTCGACACACCACCAACTCCGACTCATCTCACCTCAACTCCTCCCTTCTTATACCTCCCAAGATTGTAGTATGACCATCTTTGCCTTATCCCAATGCATAGCGAGATAATCCTCATCACCAAACTCCATGCAACTCCACTTCTTATATCACCCCCTTCTTACTCCACTAGTGTATAGCATGGTTACTTGGTTGGCCCCAAACTACACAATTCGCACAACCAAGCAACCCACAAGAGAAATCCATCGATTTGGGACCAAATTTGTGACTAAAAGAAAAATAAAAAGAAATCCTAAGCTAACCTTCTTCCAAATTCCTCCTTATTTCTCCCTTCTTTTCTCTCCAAAAATCCTCATCATCGGAAGTATTTTGCTCAAATTTGTTTTTTTCTTTTTCTTTTTCCATTTTTTTTCTTGAAAATCCCTCATTTTGCCTAAAGTGCCCTTTCGGGATTTCACCTTAGCTTTTCATTTCCTCTCATTGGTGGCTCGCAACTCGATTTTTCATTTTGCCTGGAATGCCCTTTCGGGTTTTCATTCCGTCCTCGGCCACCTTCCCAATTTTTGCCTAGGTGCCCACCCTTGTGGGTTTTCACCTAGCCGGGATTTTCAATATATTTTTTTTTTTTTTTTCAAAACAAAACAAAATGCATCAACACAAATCAAATATATACAATAATCTCCCCCACACTTAGATTATACGATGTCCTCATTGTAGGGGAAAAGGGCGGGGTGCTTCATTAATTGTTGAAATGAGAACAACCCGAGGCACCTCCTCGGTTTCTCCTCCTCTCTCTTTCTTCTCTAACTCTTCTTCTTCGTTCTAGGCCTTCATCAAGGGCCTCTTGTGTGTAAGGAGTGGGGTAGCTGGGGTTTTATTGGATGGACATGCCGAAAAGTGAGCTAGCCAAACCATATACATCTTCTTCTGCCACCGCATCTTCATATGAAACTTGAAGGTAGGTTTGGTGGCGCTCATTTTGAGCTTGGAAATGGTTTGTGGCTTGCTCCCTCCAAGCATTTTGGGCCACCCACATGTCATTTTGCTCTTGCCACCTTTGGTTTTGTTGCTCCCTCCAAAGGCGGTCTTCCTCTTGGCGCTCCACCATCCTCCTCCACTCTTCTTGTTGGGCCCTCTCGGCCTCCTCTCTCAACCTCTCCCTTGCCTTCACTACATTGTGCCAATAATCTAAAGTCTCAAGCCTACCCCCTTGGGTTTCTTGCCAATTATGAAAGTCGTCCACCCGTCCACCCGTCCACATATGTGTTTGAGCACATCGTTGGTGCTAGCAAAGTATGATGCCATTGATGTTGCCATGGCTCCATTGGGGTGCTAGAACGAGTCTGCGCGTCATACATTGGGGTGTCGGTGTCTTGGTGGCTTTGGTAAGATGATTGGGAATTGTATGGTGGTGGTGGTGGTTGTTGTTGAAAAGGTGGGTTGTGGAAAGGTCCTTGCTCAATTGCAAGGATCTCCCTCTCCTCGTTAAGTTGCTCACTTCCCTCACCTTGATCTCTCCTTAGCCTCCTTCTTTTCCGCAAGGGCACTTCCTCTACCTCCGCCTCACCACTACTCTCCCCCAAACTCTCTTCCCTACGACAAAATAAATCCTCCGATTTTGGCCCCCTAGGTAAAGGGTTCTTTGAAGGTCGCGGCATCTTCATATAGCTAAGGCCATCACTCCCCAACCAAATGAAAGTCCATAGACCTTAATTAGACTCCTCTAATTAATTACCAAATTACTTTTTAATTTAGTTTATAATGATCTATGTAACATGCATGCAAATATAAAGACATTTACATAAAAGAAGAAATTTCCTCACATTGATATGGAAATTATATGGGCACAACAAGAACTCCTTCTTGTTGTTCTTGAGCTATAAATATGGATGAACACAAGAAATCTCCAAACTAGAAGACCTCCTTCAAGTTGCACCAAGATGACACTAAATAATCTACCCTTATTATTAACTAGATAATAAGATAGATATTATACTACTAATATTATGACAATATTACTACACTAGTAATACTTAGGAAATATTAGTATATGAGAGTTTTAGTGAGAAGAAGGATTTTAGAAAGAAGTATAACAAATGCACAAAATCAAGTAGTGAAAAAATGAACAACAAATTGATCATTTTAAAGGCCTTTTTGGCCGGACCTTGTAGTCAAAAAATGACTCTTATTTTGTTTGATTTGTTCACATGCATTTGAGTGGAGTGTTGTAGAAAATATGATGATTGTTTTATACTTGTTATGTCACTTTCAAAAAGTAACTAAAGAGTAAAAATAAGAACAAAATCATCACCATGTAACTACTTCCAAATCCGGTCCATTATGGCCTAGTTTGGTCCATTTTGATTTTTGATATTTGTCTCACAAATACTTATTGATCATATGGTTAATTATCTTGTATAATTAAGTGTTAATTTGATCATATAACAATTATATGACTCAATTAAATAAATAATATGTACTTAACATTTTAAGTAATATTTTAACATTATATCAATATATAATGGGTCCCACAATGCATGGTTAATTTATTTTACAACTCCTTGTAAATATAATTAACTAATTACCTCTATCTCAAAACCTCAACTAATTTAATAATTTAACGATTAATTACTAAGTTAAATCTTATTTAATCGTATTAAAATAAGATATAAATTTATTAGTCAATTATCGCATAATTGAAAATAAGTTTAATCGAATTTGAGTTCTTAACTCAATTTCTAACAATTAACTCTCGTACATATCGAATATATGTAATGTACTAATTAACTGTATCGTATACAAATAATTAGTTACTATTTGGATTTCATCCTTTAGGTGTGAACGAAAGGGATCAGTTGATCACCGCCGTCAAACGACAATAACGTCAAACTCTAGTCAGCCAACCGTTATTGATTTACGTTAATCAACTGACTAATCATATATATAGTCAATAAATATCCCAATTATATTCCATAATAAGATTTATTATGTGGCGCACTTTTGTGGAGGACACCTACTACAACAATCTCCCACTTGTCTGACACAAGTGTGCGTCACCGATTCTCTTGTCTCTTTATCACATCTCCCACTCAACGCAAGGTGTCTTCCAGGTCGCACTTGCGATTGACAATATCTAGAGTGGTTTTCTCGATAGGGAGAGTAACTGTCTGACCGGAAAATCTACCATAGATCTCTTTCCGAGCGTGGCCACGCATTTACAGTAACTACTCCTCGAGTGGCCTAAAGATGTTTTTACCCAACGTGGGTGGACAATTCCTGTTGATCCATCTACTCTGTATGATGCAGATCACCATGATCCAGAAGAAGTCCATCGGCCTCCTTTTACGGCACGACCTAGAACATCAACCAAAACCAATCGGAAACTGCACCGACTCAGATAGACGGTCGCCAGTCAAAAGAATCGACTTATAGGAATAAGATAGAAGACCCTGCCACGACCAGGCATCAAATAATTGATTTAAGGGTCTCTACAATGTCACTGTCCGACAGAGTGTCATACAGTCTGTCTATGTAAACGACCAGTCATCTCCATGACCCCATGGTGCTGAACCAACCATCGATCGACTTACAATCTAGTCATTTCGAGACGTCACCTCATTGAGTGACTAGGGACAAAATACTAAGTTCGTCCTGTTCACTTGAATTGGGTTCAACCTTTCTTTCAACCAATTCAGATAAACAAAGTATTAAAATTTAGTCAAACTAAATAATGGAGTTTTTTTTTTAATGAAACTCTAACAATGAATGCGATTATCAAATATTTGGAAAAATTGATACGCTATCAATAATTTCATATCTTATAATCTTTAGCAATTCAGGTACATATGTCAATCCCCATTGAAATGACATGACTATCAAGTTCAGCCAGCAAAAAGCATGGCTAATGGAATAGCAATACTTGCATCTTTCCCATCGTTCTGATTGCTATTTCTCTTTGTCTACGTAATCTCTTATTACATAAAACTTTCTGAGTAC
Organism: Heliosperma pusillum; assembly: GCA_022085475.1. Lineage (NCBI taxonomy): Eukaryota > Viridiplantae > Streptophyta > Magnoliopsida > Caryophyllales > Caryophyllaceae > Heliosperma > Heliosperma pusillum. Next base: position 18,589 of record JAIUZE010001720.1, read on the forward strand.
GTGTCTAGGTTTGAATCTAGACTTAGGACTCTTGACCTAAAGGTAGCTCCCACTGTTTTACCAGTATAATGGGATAGGATATACAGCTATATGAACTATTTCTAGTCCCTCCAATACTGTCGAATCCAAGCTACTTTCATATGCATCATCATATGACGCAATGTACTCCATTTCCGTTGTTAAATCCGCAATAATAAACTGCCTGGAACACTTCCAGCGGATACATGACATTTATATCTGAAAATGTCACTCCTACTTGGAACATTTCCAATAGTATTTTCTGTTTGGAACTCTTCCAACAGATAAATCTTCTATGAAACACAGCCAGTTCGTGATTTCAAATCACCTTGATTAGTTTGGAAACTGAAGTCTGTGTAACCCTTACACGCAACTCATTTTAAACTCCAAACACGTGGAACATATCTTTTAGTCCTTCGCAAGTACTAAGGATGTTCTTTATGGCTATCAAGTGACTCTCACTTGGATTTGATTGCAAATGTTTCGTCATACTCAAAGCATGCGAAATGTCGGATTGAGTATACATCACAGCGTATATAATTGATCCCGCAGCGGAAGCAAAAGGAATCAATTATGATGTGTTCAACTTCCTTGAACTAGTCAAAGATCTTATCAATATAAGAATTTTGACTCAATGCTAATATCCTTTTAGATTTATCTCCATAAATCCAGATATCTAAAAGATGTATTCTACTTTTCCAAAATCTTCCATCATCTAAAATGATCAATATGTCTCCACATATAAGACTGATGAAAACCATATTACTCCCACTAAACTTCATGTATAAACATGTTCCTCGAGATATCGAGAAATATTTTATGACATGATTGACACACTAATTCCAACTCTTTAGTGCTTACTTAAGACATCCTCTTAAGCTTGCAAATTAACTTAGGATAGTTAGAATCTACGAACCCACAGGTGAATATAAAATATACTACCTCTTCTAGAATCGTATTCAAGAAGGTGGTTCTTGAGATCCAGTTGGCATCATACTATTATGATATGCTGTAATCGCTAAGTATATTCGAATGGATCAAAGAATTAAGGTTGGTGCAAAACTCTTTGCCTACCAAGTTATCTTTGAAAACATTTTAATGTTCATCCATGCAAATTTCGATCTTAAAAATCAATTTACATTGAAGAGGTCGTACTTCTTCAAGTAAAATTTACCAGGTCACATACCTGACCATCATGCATGGAGTCCATTACGAATCGTATGACTCTAAGCCATATCAAGAAGTTGGGACTAAAAACAGTCTTTTATAAGTCGCATATTAGAATTCATCACTATAAAGGAGCGATAAAATTCCACCTGACCTCCTAGGTTCCGAAGAAACAACTACTGAACAAGCAATGAGGAAAACTTTTTCCGGACCATATGCTCAGTTTGTGGCTCTTGAAACATTTTCTCCCACTCTGTCTTATCAAGAAATAATCGTATTTTTATTGAAAGACAGCATCACGAGTCACAAACGCTTTGTTCTCGTGGTCAATGTGGGATTATTGAGCACTTGTTTCATTCAAATAACTTATAAATTAGGTACGCTACCTACCCATATCGTATATGGAATGAAATCAGACTGTTTTAAATGTGTTTTAATATGGTGGGAAAAGAAATAGCAGACAAAAATATTAAGATCCCAAGGTTAGTCAAATGGCTCATTTTGACTTGATAAAGACAAAACCATATCGTATAAGGTTCTGTTTCTCTATTCAACAACACCTTATCTAATAATGTGTGTTAGAGAAGTTAACTTGTGAAATCATTTCACAATACTTTTGGTGAAAATTAAAGTCAATACTTAGATATTTATGGTTACGATTTAGTCGTAAGTCCTTGATCTAATGCTCTAGTGGTTAACTAATTCTCATTGAAGCTCTTTGAACTTTTCAAAGATTTCTCTTAGCACCTCATTAAGTAGAATCAAACATAATATCTACTTAAATCGTCGGTAAATCAAGTGAAGTAATCATTACCATCGCTGGTTGTGTTTGTTATTGGACCACACGTATTCTTATGTAATGGGGCCAATAATTTACTAGTTCGATTTCCTTTTCAACAAAAGGGCACGAATCATCTTGCCTTGAATACAAGATTCGCACACACCATAAGATTCAAAATCAGATGGGTTAGGGATAGTTGTCAATACTAGCCTCTTAATGTGCTACACAATCCAGAATTAAGATTAGATTAGGGTCACCAATTTTGCGCCTTTACAATCTATATGACAAGTAATTACTAGTTTAGGTCAAGAATATAATTACCTTTGATTGGTATGGGATAACCATTGACCAAGTATAGGCATAAAAAGATACAACGTTTGTTCTATTCACAAAAAGTGAAACACTTGTGTCGTACACAAAAGTGGATACTATATTCTTTATTTAGAGGTTATGTACATAAGAACGTTTATTAAAGTATACCTCTAAATCCAAAACTAGATTGATTACATTATAACTTTTATATGTCTCTATAGAAATAAAACTACAATAGTTATATTTCCCTTGTAGGTTGACATTTAATCATGGTTAGTCGTCGCACGAATCATTATTATATGCATCGAATACATTGATGAAAACCATAATGGATATCTAATACCCAAAAATATTTGCATTTAGCAAAATTAATGTCGATCATACAGATATTCTGGGTGAAAAAAAAAATTACACCTAATTTCTAACTCTTTAGAAAACTTTGGGAAGATTCTTTTCTTGTGTCCTACACTGTAAAATAGAATCGTCAAAAGTTGGGTTCGACACCTTGCTTGGGTTTTGACTTTACTATTCAAAATAGTCTTGCCTGTATCCCTTGCCTTGTGTCAAAGTCGAGCCAACCTACTCTTGAACCTCGTCTTAACAATTAAGATACTCAAAACATCATATTAGTGCTCACTGCCACCACTTTTCATGAATCTCTATTGAAGACAAGTATATTAGCATTATTGTGAAGGACTATTCTTCATTTCATCATGGTTTTACCTCAAAAGGATAAACCTTTTATGAAGTGATTACGGTATTTGGTTTGTTCACGATTTCCAAATTAAAATCGATTAACTAGTCATCCCAACTGTTTGGCCTCTTTTGAGGTAAGCCGCGATAGGAGCATTATGACGGGACATACCAAAATACACAACATTTTCTGTGGAGCAAAAACTGATGTACCATTGTTATAAGAAGGGTCACAACTATTCAAAAAGCTTTTGACTAGTGTGACTTATTCATTTACTCTCATAAGAGACATTTGCAATGGTGAATATGAGGATCAAAAGATACAATTTATTTTGTCTTTAGCTACGGTGGTATAAACGGAGATTGCAATCAAAATGCTACCGTATAAAATAATGGAAACCTTTTCCACGATTGAACGGATTTATAAGTTCATAGAAGAAAAATAATGGTCATTGCGCGAATAAAAATAAATATCAACGGAAAATAAACATTCATTGCTTATATATATTTTACTTGTAAAAACAATTTTAAACAAGTCACTCATATAATGACCCCTCACGAAATTACATAAGTGATTCCAAGACCCATCTTTAGACAAAAATAGTCATCGCATGCTACCTTTATCTAAAAAAATGGTAAGTCCCCATGGTGCTGAACCAACCATCGATCGACTTAAAATCTAGTCATTTCGATACGTCACCTCATTGAGTGACTAGGGACAAAATACTAAGTTCATCCTGTTCACTTGAATTGGGTTCAACCTTTCTTTCAACCAATTCGGATAAACAAAGTATTAAAATTTAGTCACACTAAATAAAGGAGTTTTTAATGAAACTCTAAAAACGAATGTGATTATCAAATATTTGGAAAAATTGATACGCTATCAATAATTTCATATATTATAATCTTAGCAATTCAGCGGGTAATATTTCAATCCCATTGAAATGACATGGACTATCTGTTCGCCTGCAAAAAGCATGGTAATGGATAGCAATACTTGATCTTCCATCGTTCTGAATGCTATTTCTCGTTGTCTACGTATTTCCTTATTTTTTGTTACATAAAAAAACTTTCTGAGTACGTGCTAGGTTTGAATTAGACTTAGGATTTGGCCGTACAGGTAGCTCACACTGTTTTACCAGTATAATGGGATAGGATATACAGCTATATGAAGTATTTTTAGTCCCTCCAATACTGTCGAATCCAAGCTACTTTCATATGCATCATCATATGACGCAATGTACTCCATTTCCGTTGTTAAATCCGCAATGATAAACTGCCTGGAACACTTCCAGCGGATACATGACATTTCTATTTGAAAATGTCACTCCTACTTGGAACATTTCCAATAGTATTTTCTGTTTGGAACTCTTCCAACAGATAAATCTTCTATGAAACACAGCCAGTTCGTGATTTCAAATCACTTTGATCAGTTTGGAAACTGAAGTCTGTGTAACCCTTACATGCAACTCATTTTAAACTCCAAACACATGGAACATATCTTTTAGTCCTTCGCAAGTACTAAGGATGTTCTTTATGGCTATCAAGTGACTCTCACTTGGATTTGATTGCAAATGTTTCGTCATACTCAAAGCATGCGAAATGTCGGATTGAGTATACATCACAGCGTATATAATTGATCCCGCAGCGGAAGCAAAAGGAATCAATTATGATGTGTTCAACTTCCTTGAACTAGTCAAAGATCTTGTCAATATAAGAATTTTGACTCAATGCTAATATCCTTTTAGATTCTCTCCATAAATCCAGATATCCTAAAAGATGTATTATACTTTTCCAAGTCTTCCTATCAAAATGAAGTCAATTATGTCTCACATATAAGACTGTGATGAAAACAGCATATTACTCCACTAATTATGTATAAACATGATTACTCGAGAGATATCGAGATAATATTTTATGACATGATTGACACACTAATTCCAACTCTTTAGTGCTTACTTAAGACATCCTCTTAAGATTGCAAATTAACTTAGGATAGTTAGGATCTATGAACCCACAGGTGAATATAAAATATACTACCTCTTCTAGAATCGTATTCAAGAAGGTGGATCTTGAGATCCAGTTGGCATCATACTATTATGATATGCTGTAATCGCTAAGTATATTCGAATGGATCAAAGAAATAAGGTTGGTGCAAAACTCTTTGCCTACCAAGTTATCTTTGAAAACATTTTAATGTTCATCCATGCAAATTTCGATCTTAAAAATCAATTTACATTGAAGAGGTCGTACTTCTTCAAGTAAAATTTACCAGGTCACATACCTGACCATCATGCATGAAGTCCATTACGAATCGTATGACTCTAACCCATATCAAGAAGTTGGGACTAAAAACAGTCTTTTATAAGTCGCATATTAGAATTCATCACTATTAAAGGAGCGATAAAATTCCACCTGACCTCCTAGGTTCCGAAGAAACAACTACTGAACAAGCAATGAGGAAAACTTTTTCCGGACCATATGCTCAGTTTGTGGCGCTTGAAACATTTTCTCCCACTCTGTCTTATCAAGAAATAATCGTATTTTTATTTGAAAGACAGCATCACGGAGTCACAAACGCTTTGTTCTCGTGGTCAATGTGGGATTTTGAGCACTTGTTTCATTCAAATAACTTATAAATTGGTACGCTACCTACTCCATAGCGTATATGAATGATAAATCAGACTGTTTAATATGTGTTTTAATATGGTGGGAAAAGAAATAGCAGACAAAAATATTAAGATCCCAAGGTTAGTCAAATGGCTCATTTTGACTTGATAAAGACAAAACCATATCGGATAAGGTTCTGTTTCTCTATTCAACAACACCTTATCTAATAATGTGTTTTAGAGAAGTTAACTTGTGAAATCTTTTCACAATACTTTTGGTGAAAATCAAAGTCAATACTTAGATATTTATGGTTACGATTTAGTCGTAAGTCCTTGATCTAATGCTCTAGTGGTTAACTACTTCTCATTGAAGCTCTTTGAACTTTTCAAAGATTTCTCTTAGCATCTCATTAAGTAGAATCAAACATAATATCTACTTAAATCGTCGGTAAATCAAGTGAAGTAATCATTACCATCTCTGGTTGTGTTTGTTATTGGACCACACGTATTCTTGTGTAATGGGGCCAATAATTTACTAGTTAGATTTCCTTTTCAACAAAAGGGCACGAATCATCTTGCCTTGAATACAAGATTCGCACGCACCATAAGATTCAAAATCAGATGGTTTAGGGATAGTTGTCAATACTAGCCTCTTAATGTGCTACACAATCCAGAATTAAGATTAGATTAGGGTCACCAATTTTGAGCTTTTTACAATCTATATGACAAGTAATTACTAGTTTAGGTCAAGAATATAATTACCTTTGATTGGTATGGGATAACCATTGACCAAGTATCGGCATAAAAAGATACAACGCTTGTTCTATTCACAAAAGTGAAACACTTGTGTCGTACACTAAAGTGGATACGATATTCTTTATTTAGAGGTCATGTACATAATAACGTTTATTAAAGTATACCTCTAAATCCAAAACTAGATTGATCACATTATAACTTTTATATGTTTCTATAGAAATAAAACTACAATAGTTATATTTCCCTTGTAGGTCGACATTTAATTATGGTTAGTCGTCGCACGAATCATTACTATATGCATTGAATACATTGATGAAAACCATAATGGATATCTAATACCCAAAAATATTTGCATTTAGCAAAATAAATGTCGATCATATAGATATAATGGGTGAAAAATTACACCCAATTTCTAGCTCTTTAGAAAACTTTGGGAAGATTCTTTTCTTGTGTCTTACACTGTAAAATAGAATCGTCAAAAGTTGGGTTCAACACCTTGCTTGGGTTTTGACTTTACTAGTCAAAATGGTCTTGCCTTTTCTCTTGCCGTACCAAACTCGTTGCCAACATACTCTTGAACCTGTCTTTAACATTATTCAGAATATAAACATCATTCTTAGTGCTCCCACTCACTTTCATGAATCTCTACTTAGACAAGTATATTAGAATTATTGTGAAGACTATTCTTCATTTCATTCATGGTTTTACCTTCAAAAGGATAAACCTTTCATGAAATGACTACGGTATTTGGTAATTCACGATTTTAAATAAATCGATTGACCTAGTCGTCCCAACTGATTTGGCCTCTTTTGAGGTAAGCCTCGATAAGGAGCATTATGACGACATACCAAAATACAAATATTTTCTTTGGAGCAAAAATTGATGTACCATTGTTATAAGAAGGCGTCACTAAATATTCAAAACGCTTTTGACTAAGTGTGACTTATTCATTTACTCTTCATAAGAGACATTTGCAATGGTGAATATGAGGATCAAAAGATGAAATTCATTTTGTCTTTAGCTACGGTGGTTTAAACGGAGATCGCAATCAAAATGCTACCGTATAAAATAATGGAAACTCCTTTCCACGATTGAACGGATTTACAAGTTCGTAGAAGAAAAATAATTGTCATTGCGCGAATGAAAATAAATATCAACGGAAAATAAACATTCATTGCTTATATATAATTCACTTGTAAAACAATTTTAAACAAGTCACTCATATAATGACCCCTCACGAAATTATATAAGTGATTCCAAGACCCATCATTAGACAAAAATAGTCATCGTATGCTACCTTTATCTAAAACTGGTAAGTCAATACTTGACTAATTCTACACTTAGAACTCTTGGTTGACGGATTTCAATTAAATCCATCTCCTAGTCCCAAGATAACGCTTATCTCGTTGAGTCCAATCCAATTTTGGCTTGTGATCGCATCACCCTACATACCCGAGGTAAAAAGGGACCCACGAGCGTGGTAGCCCTAATGAACACGGGGCTCATAGGTGTTACTAATTGGTAAGGCTAAATCTCAATTTTTTAAGTATGTGAGAGATCTTGTCAATTTTGTTATTAATTCCCTATAAGCGAACTAAGTCGGTGAATTTTGAATAACTTTGAATTGACAATCGAGAAATAAAAATGCATGTTGGCGATTTTGGCATGAGCGGAAAAAATAAAGCAAGCAAATAATAAATCCTAGTATGGCCACCTAGCTAATCTAATTAACTAGAAGATTACAAAATCGAAACCAACTCCTTGGCCCCTTGCCTCTTCATGGCATCGTCTTTTGGAACACCGACTTCGGGAATCTCCGTCTTCATAATAATTAATTACAAAAAGATATAAATAAAATTCCTATTATACATTTGATCTAAAATTAAATTAAATTATTACAAACGGCGATACGAGATCGCAAATAAAATTACAAGCGAATCGGTATTCCCTTACATTACGGGTAATACCGATTAAAATAATCTAGGCCATACTAGGTACAACTTGCATTAAAAATTAAATAAATGACATTCATTCATTCAACAATAACAACATAAATAAAATGCTGTAAAAATCATACAAAAATCGCCCTTAATACTTATCATGCTCATTCTAGCTCGATTTTATGGATTTTATCGATTTTTAACCATTAAAAATCCCTAATCAACACTTAAATCGTATTTAAGCTCAAACTAATTATCTAAACTGATTTAGAATTCAAAATTAGTCTCCACTAACTTTGTTTGTATTTAATTAGTTTGAATTGATCGTATTTGCTAAATATAGAGGTTTAATCATAACATTTATGAAGTAAACCCAAAATAAAATATAAAACTCATAAAAATTTGAAACCAAAAATTTTGTACATTCTGGAACATTTCCAGGAACTCTAAAAACAGAAACATTTGCCCAAAAATTTTGAATAAATTTTATGAACAAATAACTTAATATTCAACGGTTTTATCAAATAAAAACCATTAAATATAGTAAAATAGTGAAACAAACTATAAATTTCACCAAGATGATATAAATCAGATTATAAAATGTACCAAAAATTTTCAAGACCAGAAAAGGACGTTTCAATTTTATGATCATAATAATCTCACTTTATTAACTTTTATCTTATAAAAATCAATCATCATGCAAAACTTAATGAAAAGTCATGAAATTTTACATACAGTATGTACAATATGCATGTGAGGTCATATCAAAATTTCATGGCCAGAATCAACATGCAACTATTTTTAGTTAACTTTTAACATAAAATATGCATATTAACATGATTTAAAGGCCATAAATCAAAATAAAAAGCAAATTAATCCATAAAATCACCAAATTTAACCACAACTATTTTGAGGTCATTAGGTATGCATGCAAATCAAAAATTTCGTGCAAACCAACTTTGAACACAAATTTTCAATTTTACCCAAGTTATCGTATAACTCGATTTTAATGCCTAAAATCGACATGCATGTAACAATTGAGCTCTGATACCACATGAAAGTCCTAGACCTCTAATTATACTCCTCTAATTAATTCATTAAATTACTTTAACTTAATGATTTATGATCTAGTTATCATGCATGCAAATATAAAAGCATAAAAGAAAAGATAAGACCAAAACATCCTTACATTGGGATTTTTGGTTCAATATGGGCACAATAAGAACTCCTTCTTATTGTTCTTGAGCATGAAATTAGGTGGATGATCCTCCAAAATAACCTCCAAAGTAGAAGGTCTCCTTCTTGTTGCACCCAAGATTAAACCCAAATAATCTTACCTTATTATTAACTAGATAATAAGTAAGATAAATACTACTAATATTATTGTATTACTACACTAGTAATATGTAGAGAATATTAGTATATATATGAGAGTTTAGAGAGAAGTTGAGTATTTTAGAGAGATATGAGAATAAAACACCAAAATGAAGTAAAACAAAAAAGAACAACAATTGCCCTTATGAAGGCTCTTTTGGCCGGCACCTATATGCCCATGTCACCTCTCATTTTGATAATTTCTTCTTATGCAAATATGTAGAGTGCAAGTATGGTTTTGATGATTAAAGTTTATCATGTAATGTCACAATCACCAAGTGAATTGTGGACATAAAAATAGAACAATAATCATGCCATTTTCACATGCACAAACCGGTGCCCATGTGTCCATTATGGACCATTTTGATTTTTGATATTTGTCCCACAAATACTTATTAATCATATGCTTAATTATCTTGTATAATTAAGTGTTAATTTGATCATATAACAATTATATGACACAAATAAATGAATAATATGTACTTAACGTTTTAAGTAATATTTTACCATTATATCAATATATAATGGGTCCCACAATGCTTAGTTAATTTATTTTACAACTCCTTGTAAATATAATTAACTAATTACCTCTATCTCAAAACCTCAACTAATTTAGTAATTTAACGATTAATTACTAAGTTAAATCTTATTTAATCGTATTAAAATAAGATATAAATTTATTAGTCAATTATCGCATAATTGAAAAATAAACGTAATCGAATTTGAGTTCTTAACTCAATTTCTAACAATTAACTCTCGTACATATCGAATATATGTAATGTACTAATTAACTGTATCATATACAAATAATTAGTTTATATTTGGGTCTCATCCTATAGGTGTGACCTAAAGGGATCAGTTGATTACCGCCGTCATACGACAATAACGTCAAACTCTAGTCAGCCAATCGTTACCGATTTACGTTAATCAACTGACGTGGAGTATCAAAATATACTAATCATGCCACGTATATTCCAAATGAGATTTATTATATAAATGCACTATTGTGGAGGACACTTACTCCAACAGATATGAGAAACGACGCGTGCTCCGACATCTTGGGACATAGAGAATTTCTAAATCCGAGTGAGCCGGCCAATAACATACGTCTCTAACTCCCCGAGCGACGAGAATGAGAAAGGTAAGAAACCATAGCCAATCGTCGTACACAAGCCCTGATACTTGGCTCATTTGCGGCAAAGCCGCATCATCCACCACACGTTCGAGCACGAAGTCAATCGTCACAGACTGAGTCAAGAGAGAATACCCATTCAGATCCACACACAAAAAAATATTGTTGTTGTTGTTGCTGCTGTTGATGTTGCTGTTGTTGTTGCTGCTGTTTTTATTATGGAGATTTGACGCAATTGAGGTGATAGTAAGCATGGCGGAGTCAACATGAGAATAAGAGTCGAAGACCTGACCTCGCTTTTGTCACTCGATCGAGTGACCTGATCCCACTCGATCGAGTCAGGCTCACATCATGCTCGATCGAGTCAGGCTCACATCATGCTCGATCGAGTAACTTGACCTTACTCGATTGAGTGACTTATGTTTTGAAGACACGGGCGACAACTTTCCCATTCCGCATTAAACTCGCATTGCTATTTAGGATAAATACTTATTAATTACGTCGAAAATAAGTCACGGTTAACATAAACTCCTAAAAACTCATAGCTTTAATTTACTCGATCTCTAGTGTTTTCCGATTGATATCTTGTTCTTAGTAACTAGTAAGTTCTTCAAGTCTCATACTCTGTTAACTTCATTTCCTTTATTGTTTAATTAGTTATCTTACTAGTTTAATTCTTTGTCTCCGTTAATTCTTTGTTTATTAAATTCATGTTCCTAATTATTGTCTTCTTTAAATCTAATTGTTGGTTATTTATTTTGTATGAGTAGCTAATTATTTTTCAAAGGGTTAAGAAGGGATAAATGTAATTGATTAATGTTGATATCATTGTATGAACTATCGTTTGATTATCGTCTTAAATTTAGTTAATTGATTACTGGTCAGAACTAATCAACTAGTCTCGCAAATTAGGGTTTTCACCAACCAGGTTAAGACTAATTAAGACTACGATAATAGAATAGAACAAAATTAATTATAACGATCGCAAGTTAGGTTGTAGATCTATATGACCCTAGATAGTTCGATTGACATTATTATTGGTTATTTCCCTATCCCCGATTAATATTCATATTGAACCTAAGACCCTAGATACGTTTAATCTGATTTGAATTCACTAAATTTATATTAACTCTTAAATACAATCAAATCAAAACCCTTGTGACTTAATAGTCTAGATTTGAATTTAAACAAACAATTGAATTCTCATCTCCTTTTGGTTCGACCCTTCTTCACTAACTATATTAGTTAGTGACCTTAGGGTACTTTTGATTAGGGATAAGACTAGATCAGACAGATCTCATCATCCTGGCCAATAGAGTTGTTTTGTGATAGCCAAAATTGCGTTGTGTATTACGCAAATTCTGTTTTTCACTAAAGGACCAAACACATTGAGATAGATTGCCACTACGTACGCTATAATGTTTGGGGTAATTCGAGCTTCAAATGTTCATACACAAGAGCAATTGGCAGACATTTTTACGAGGCACTTGGCAAGCAACAATTTGACTATATTCACTACAAGTAGGGCATTCTTAATCTACATGGTCCAACTTAGGGGGGGTGTGTGTTACAGTTGCATTAGTTTAGAACTATGTTCATTTCTCAACAATTGTTGCTCTTTACCAAGAAAAAGAAGAAATTCCAACTATTTAAACAAAAAGAAGTTAACTTTCAACGACTTTCGCCTCCTTCTATGGGGATGTCCTCTTCGACATTGTCTTTCTTGCCATTTTGAAGTGTGGTGAGTTATAATGGTGAAATGAAGATAAACTGAGGTTTTGAAGTGGAGATGAGATGAAGAGCAGGGATTTTGAACAAGGAAGAGTGAGAGGATGTCTTCTAAGTTTTGAAATATAGAACAATGTATTTTGTTCAACCATTGACACTATAATCAAGTATAAAAGCGGTATTTAAATGTCATTTTGTCATCGTACGTCTTCTTTTTTTCTTGTCAATAGCAAATGTACCCTACAATCTGCCGCCTACTCTAATAATGGGCGGTGATAACGACACTATCAATTTTATTAATGTCACTCATTTACAAGCCAATTATATGAATACCTTACTATTCACGCTCTCACAATTTGAGTGACATTATCAAAAATAATAGTGGCATCATCATTACCCTTTAATAATGCAACTGACAACCAAGTGGTGTTAGTCCAGTGGTAGCCAGTTTAAACTTTGAAGCTTGCAGAAATGCAGGGGTTGAGAGGTCATGAATTCGACTACCAGCTGGAGCGATGATCACTTTGCCACTGCAGCCGCTGAAGGGGGTGGCTTACATGGTCCATGTGGTGATGCGGGAATGCATAAGTCCGGGGGGATTCAACCCCCTCGTCATAAAAAAAAATGCAACTGACCCTTGTTTTTCTCATTTGATTTGCTTTCTTTATTCTTAAACTAGCGTTTAACTAAAGATGCACGAGGAGTTGATTTTAAAATAATACACCATATCAATTGCGGTGGCAGTTTCTAGTTTTCTACATTTAATGAGAAGTTGTCGCCTATGCTATTTGGTTATTCCTTTTATAAGGAAAGATCGATGGTATTCATATTATAGTTTATGTTCATTAAATGTTGTATATAGGTGAACACTGAGCAGTAAACATACAGATTATCTGGGGATGTACTGTATATAGTGCCTATGTCTCATATACATTGGACACAAAAAAGAACGGATGACAAACGACCAATTTCCTCCTGTTTACATTACAAAAACCGAACTAAACCGAAGCTCTCCACGTATTGCTTGACTATGGAGTCATGAGAAAATTATCTCATAAACTAAACAAAAAAAATAAAAATTAACTGCCATCAGCAGAAAGTATCTCCTAGATGAACAAAAGAGACAATTCATCTAGCATAGCTAACTATGGATCTTAGCGACTTATACCCCCCACCTATAATTTTCAGACAATATTGGAGAGCCTCGTTTGGCAATATGATCTCATAAGGTGTACCTTATCCCGGATTGAATGACATCTAAATTTGAAAATTCTTCTTCCGACACATGTAACCTGCTTCGGTAAGGCTGATTTCCCTCTCATTTGACGTTACTTCGTGAGTATTTCCAGATACTGACAGCCAGGATGGTCAAACCAGCTATGCCTATAAGGAACTGTGAAATAAATGAGATTTGAGTTAAGTGATGTACATTTTTTTGTTTGTGTTCTCCTGAAAACTGCACAAGAATCATATACGCCCTCCGTCTCAATCATTTGTTTACCTTTTGGTTAAAATTACCCCTCACAAAGAATAAAAAAAAGGTAAACAAATGCCTAGGACGGAGGCACCCCTTCAACGGCAAAAACAATTAACACTCTTTGTCAGCTTAACAAGATAGGTGTTCATAGGGTTGATGTGTGTAAGAGGGAGGGAGGGAGAGGCCAAAAGGGACTTTGTATGGTCATATATGCTATTTAGCTTGATTCCTGAAACACCGGTCCTCTATTCCACTTCATACAACTCTAAACTATTCCCACTTCAGAAAGATATTTCTGTTTAGAAGGCCATGTTCTAACACGGTAACACCCGTTTCCTTGTAGAACGGGGTGTCGGGGTTCCCATGTCTAAGAAATGGAGTAATGTTAACTCTTCGGTAACATAGGTGCCTAGTGCATACCCTTTAGTGATATAGAACCTGAATCATAGATACAGTAACAAGGCCATCATATAATAAGATACATATGCCAATTAACTGCCTGTAGTATAATAGAGGGCGGCTTCATTGTGGCCTTGGTCTGAATCTTGTCCTACCATATGCCTATGACCTCTTTACTACATGAATTTAAAATGGAGACAGAAGTAATGATAATTCAATAATATAAGAACTCGCCACTGACCTTCGCATTTTGGCTGCTATGTGAAAAGTACGACTTTAATTCTTGGCAGCGGTTAGCTTGGGGCATCAAAATGACCACAGTATACTTCTTTTTGCAAGGAAAGGGAAGAATCCTTTGCAATGCAGACTTTGATGTTGATGGCGTTAAAGATTGTCTAACTTTCAACCGTGCTTCATCTTGAATCTGTGAGGCCAACCCGTCGTAATAAGATTCCATATTTCTGTTTGAGTGAAGTATGTCTAAAGACTAACCAACAAATGATTGGCAACAAATTTCTGACTAGTAAAATACATGATGAAAAGCGGTAAATCAAAATGTAACAGGGCAGGCTCTTAGAAAAAAGAAGATTTAAGGCATAAGGTGGAAGAAAGGCACCTGCAACAATCACCTATGTCATGGAAAGTTTGACTACCTAACCGTTACAGTTAACTCATTGTTAACCTTTCTAAGGCAACGTCCTTCTATATCAGAGAAGATGTTATGCGCATACATATTTATGCCAAGAAGAAAAATAACCGAACACAACAATAACAACATCAAAGCCTTAACCAAAAACTAACACGATTACACTCAAAAAAAGAAAAAGAAAAAAAACACCACAAAAGAAATCACCAACCTGAAAAGAAGCACATAGATCTCCAGAATAGACTCTTGATTGGTAGCTTCGCAAAATCCTGTCCAGCCAGTAGAAGTTTTCCTACATGACAAGCAAGATTAAACAAATACTTATCATCCTCCACAGATACTGTATTTAAGCAATTTCCTAGACATTCAATCACAAAAGCAAGCATAGACAAGACGGCACCTGTAATCCATTTTCATGGGCTCTCTGTTCGATTTCAAGTATAGTTGAAACATCCTGATCAGAGGGCCCTTCGACTTGAAGATGCGAAATCTCATCTAGGGCCATTTCAACCTGTTTAAAAACCATAGACAGTGTAGAATAAGAACGCTGTCACTAGGTCACAATGTCATATAATAGACAAACTGATGGGTGATGAACAACCAGTGTGGAAGATGCAGAAGGATCACAAGAAAAGTTTATGCTAATGTCCCCACGCACGTCGCCAGTTCTTGATGGCTTATTACCCCCTAAGAACACCGACACACCTACAGAATATATCTGTGCCACATACGCAGGAGGAAATTTTAGAGTCTTTATTTAGATGAAATAAGATAACTGAAAATCCCCATAACAATGAAAGACAGGTACACACCTGCCCATGTTTGAAACGAAGCACCTGCATCATCTTTGTCTCCAATAGTTTACTCAAAAACCCAACATAATGAATCTCTTCAATCTAGCAATAAGGATATAAATAATTCATGAACATAGGTTATCAGGTTGATGACATCTTACTGATGAGCCTGCAGCATCCGAGTCTCATCTTCCCATCTCCCATCACTCAACAAGTATTGTCATTGGACATTAAATAATTCTTATGTGTTCTTTTAATAATGACATTCAACATCATTCTTTTAATCAAGAACCAAGTCATGTAATTCAAATGTATTACTAGGCAAAAGGATCACACTTTGATATTAGATTTCCCCACACTATATTTGGGGTATTACCTAACAAGCGATTCATTTAAAATTTTAAATCAAAGAAGTGAGGACCAATGTAGTAAGAGGATAGGTGTATAACAAAATTAACACTTACAATGGTTCCATTCTTTAACTCCACAGGAAAGCATAACTGCACTGCGCATTGTGCTTCCACCATTGGTCTACGGACAATTTCCCTGCAATTTACATTTTTGTATTAGAAGGCGATTAGTAAAAATTATTCCAAATGCATCATTGCTCATTAGATGAAACCTAGACAAAAAAACTACTAGATGATAGCTGTATCTATATGAAAAGTGGACACTGTGCTTTTATAAGATGACCAGGTTTCTCAATAAGGCAATTACAAGAGGAGGACATTGTTCATTCATCCCCATAAAATTCCGTTTAACCAACTAATTAAGGAAAGAAAAGTAAGAACATATCTTTACATCCCAAAAAGGAATAATAGAAGATCATGATGTTACGGAGGGAGTAATAATTTTGACAACTATGATGTCATGATAGATAAAAATCATAAAATGGTCTATGCATGATACAATCCAAAGATCTAAATGCCTATCAACATCACCATGATAATATTTACTGGTTTCAGCAAACTCTTTTTTAAAGCCAAGATAGCTACAATGTAGTATTCTAAGGAACTACCTGATTATCTTGTCAGGGAAAGTGAAAGGCAGGCCTTTTAGGTCATCACGGCTGAACTGCAAAACTGGGACAGAAGGCTTTTGTATTCCACCCTGCATGTACAATTAGCAAATCCAGTTGAAAACAAAACCATGAGCTAAAAGAAGCATGAGGTTGGGAATGTGTTGCTCACCAAATATTTTAAGATCAATGGACAAGCAATAGAAGGGTCAATGTTGCCAACAATCACCACCGTAAATGTCGATGGATCCTTAAAACAGCTGTCGAAATATCCACATGCTTTATATGCATCAACTCTTCGGAGGCCACTTATTCTGATGGGCTGCATACTGATAGTAGTCAATATGTGCAATCATGCAGAATGTAGAATTGTAGACCATCCAACAAAACTTGATCCTAATGCTTAAACTCACCCTGAAGAAGTAGGAATTTCCATAGTTAAGCTCCCTCACACGGTTAGAAAAGGCCGTGCAAGGATCTCTATCTTGGGCACGGACAGTTTCTTCTGCCATTTCCATCACTTTCCTAACTTCTTCCTCTTTTGGCTCAACTTTCGTTACAAAGAGCTGATAAATAAGCTGAAATAAAAAAAATACCAAAAAAAGTCGGCCCACAAGATACATAAAGAAGGATAAGTTAGACTTTAAAATAATTATCACCGTATATTCATACCGAAAATAATTATTATGGCCATTGCTGATCTCAGTGATATGTTCTCTTATGCATATAGATTAAGTAATACGAAGTAAAAATTATGTTATATTAGAGGATATGGTCACATCCAAAAATATGTGGCCAGTAGACCATTAAAGCTTCAGCTAAATGGCCTACAGTCAAAAAAAACTTAATGGTATGATGTTGTTTCATCATCAAAGTAACAAAAATAATTTTATCAATTCTGACCCACAAATATCTTGGTCTTAAGTAGCAGGGGCCGTGAGGGGCACTGAGGCGACAAGGGCCTGTTGTGACGGGGCGGAAGCCTGGCACCTCCTGCCACGAGGGGTATCATTTTTGCAAACAAAATTGTATATTGAAAATAACTTCGTGAAAACTACCCTCTCTTTTTAATTTTAAAGAGCGTTAACATGTTAACTGATAAAGAGCTTGAAGACGAAAAAAGTGAATTACATAGTGGTGACCCTCGTGAATTGTCCCTAATGCAAAATGGCGCAGCTTAGGCGCCGAGATGCGTTTTGGCTAGTGTCTTTATGACCCTTGTGATTTCTAAAGCCAAGACAAAATAAGTGAAGGAAAGATCTTAAAAAAGCTCTCAGTTTTTCAAGTTAATCAAATGACCTAGTAGAGAATACTTAACTCCGAACTAAAGACTACCCTCACGATCTTAAAAAAACTCCTAAAGGTGTCAAACTAATCAGAATCAAGAAGTAATAATACCGCATGACTCTTTTACCATATCAAGAAGAAGTACTCTCCATGCATGCCTAATAACTACTATCATATTGGAGGAGTATTATTATTATTGTACAGTGATAAAAGCTCCAGTCTACGGCGAAGTAAGGTGGTCGGAAACATGTAGACTAACATGTTGGTACCACAGAGGCTACTTACGTATTCCAAGTGACCCATAATGATATGAACGTTGAGAGCTAACTGCTACAAAACTAAGAAATACACGCAATTCGTGTGACATGTTGCTTTTCTCTACGTCTCTACCATATTCCAAAACTAAAAATAATGATCATTTGCGTTTTGGCTAGTGTCTTAATCCCCCTAGAGTAATAAGAGGGGTGGAAAATGAGGGGGCAAGCACTAAGTTACTATGGACGTAAGGGACCAATGTGAAGCTAACAACACTGAAAATCCAAACCTGCAATGCCGTTTCCAGGTCTGTCGGTGAACAATAAGAGGAAAACGTTCTCATGTATGGTCCAAGCTTTGTTCCGACCTCAGCCCTCTTTCCAGCTAGCATATCCATCAACACTGATGGTTTGTGGCCAAAAGTGCCCATTTCCCCAGCTATAGTCGATCCCATTGAACATGAGATATAATCAGTTTCTGAAATTTCTGAGAGGCCCCCATAAGAGTATCCAGTGACCAGAACCTGCTCAGGGGAAGGCTAACTGAGAAAACCTGGCAACACAATATATCACGCTGAAGAGCGGAAGGCGTTTATTAACACTATCAAAACCATGAAGAAGACAATGATTTTAAACTGCAAATAAATTAACCATAACTGTATTTTTTACAGTTGTCTTATCAGCTGCAATATAACCCTCATTATACTAGCTTTTGTAACCAATAATCCACATTACACTAGCTACTGGGGAAAGGGGAAATTAAAATTATTAAAAGAGGAGAGAGTAGAAGAGAGAAGTGGGTTGGAATATCAGCTATTATCAACTTGAATACAGGTTGGAATATCAGCTATTATCAGCTTGAATACCTATCTGAAGCAAATTTAAGAGAAGACCGTAATAGCAAATTTAAGAACATCAAAGCCAATGATGGTGATACCTGATCATCAAGGAAATTTGTACACTTGTAGCAAATCCTCATGCCATTTGATAGAATTAGTTCAGTGACCCCAATATCTGAGTAGTCTTGCCGATAAGTGATGTTCCTGCGTGCCAAATACAGATGCATTTAGAAAAGATCAGCCATATCTAAATATTTAACCGTCTGAGAGAATAGAGGAAGGAGAACAGCATAGAAAGCCAAGCAAAGATGATCAGCTAGTCACGATGTTAATCGCATATGCGTACTTGAGGACAGGATATTAAATCAAGGTCGCGATGCAGCTTTGTAAGGGTTTTGAAAGTTGCTACAACCATATTTTGAATCACTGTCGTATGCGGCACAATGACAAGAATCGAATAGGATCCATGCTCACAGCTGAAACCAATATTCAATACCTTGCCAATGCTTGAGGCTCAAGGGTCTTCCACCTAGAAGGCTAGAATCCCATCGACATTACCCTCTCTGAAAGCTGAAGTATTTGTATATTAAAAGAACTTTTTTTGCAGCGTCAGTGTAATCTGTCTATCTACTTTCTTTCTTGTTAAGTTATTGTCTCTAAGAAGACAAACCTAATAATTTTTTACGTCCTGTCTCAATCTTGACAGGCCCATCATCTCAGCAGGCATCATGCCTTTTTGAAGACTGGTTGCTCAGAAAAGGGATGGCCACGGTGATAGCTCTGAGTAACGTAAATGTCCAGAAACGTAACAAAAAATACAGGATGCTGATGGTAGTTGTGACTTACGGTATCCATGGAGACAACTGGGACAAGATGGTACTAGAGAAATAAAAGAGAGGCGGAAGAGATGTAGGGTGACAGAAAGTGAAGGGGACAATGGAGGCACACTAATGATGAAGACCCCAAGCATATAATAAAGATTAATTTGAAGGGAAAGAAGGCTTCCAATTAAATTCGTAATCTGGCCAGTGTTTTCTACACTTCAAAATTTTGTGACACGTGACCTTTACAACTTATCATTCAAGATTTTAATCGAAATGCAATATCTTCCTTAAGGAATTCCTTCCTCCGAGGTAGAAGTATTAAAGAGCTGCATCAAATGACATACTGCTACCTCACAATGAAAGAATAGCAACCAACTTCGTGAGCCATTCTGCCCATGCTATCTTACTGAATCTCTAAATGACAGAGCACCGATTAGCCTAAATGTATATCATGCATAAGCTCACACTTATTTCTTTACTATCAATCTGATTAAAAAATAGACCACATGGTTTGCTTTGCTTTACTATTTGAGGGGGATGTGTTGCTAATTATCGACAAGACACCAAGAGGAAAGGCAGCTTTCCATAAATTAAACTCCTCTAAACACATATATTATTATTTTTTCCATGCAAATAGAGAATTTCTGATACATGAAAATTAAACAAAGCTTTTTCAAGAGGGAAAAATGGACAAGATGGAGAACTAATCAGATAAGAGCCAACGCAGGAGCATTCACACTCTTCCTACATTTAAAGTGATAGGAACTAACCCAGATTCTGGCTCAATACTAACTATCTCCTCAGGTACTTGCTCCTCAGCCCAAGCTGAGATGCATTGATCTTCCTCGAGGGAAGTGATTCTTGCGACAATACTTTTAAGGTCATCTAAAGTAACAGTGGCTTGCGGCTCAATCGTCTTAATGACACAGCCGCGTGACGTGTGGAATTTCTGAGCATACCCTGAAAGCTCAGTGGCAGATATAGCTGCAAGTACAATAGTTGACAAATTAACAGAACAATTGGTCGGGGTAAGTAGAAAGCTGTAGGTACTTTAAAATATTTACTTACACGGTAGAAGCGTTTTTTGAAGTTGTGCCTCATACTCAATCCCGACAACAGGTTCATTGTACAAGAAATGCTGATAGAAACACATGATAACAGAAAAAAAGAAACGGCATTACAACACATGCCAATTCAACATTCGAGAAGTATAAAATGATGATTAATTTAACCTGCACATATTCATCCCGTAAGCTTGTTGATTGTATTTGCTCACGCTCCAGATAGGCAGATTCAATTTCTGACATTAACAAAGCACGGGCAATGGCTGTTTCTCGCTCTGAAAATCCATGCAGGTGAATCCTTGCTAGCTGAAAAAATGAGCATCAGTAAAATAACTTGACAAAAAAAACATCATCAAAGCTTGACAAAAATCACTTGCCTCCATAAGCATTGCCTCCAAAGCATCAGTGGTTCTATTTTCTTTGCAGGAAGAGGTCATTATATAAGCTTTCACAGGAGATGCCAGAGCATCTGCTGCAGCAGAGCATGAAAAAAAAGGTGGCTCCTTCTGGCGAGAAATTTTGAACAGTCTTTGGTTTACAGCCTGAAGAAACATAGATTCGACAAGCAAATCTCTATAGTCCTTTAGATTCTTCAGATCTTGAGCAGGCATTTTACAGCTGATAACTACAGCAGACTGCATTATACAGACAAAGCAAAAATAAGATGCAATGTATTTAGAATATCCTCCAACTACAGATATTTTCACTGATTCCATTAAAGAACATGTGAAAATTTCAATACTTACACCAGCAGCTTCCGATTCTACAAAACATGAGAAACGCGGCTCTTCATGCAATGGAACAGGAAAATGTGGTATATCTGGAGCCTGAAGGACCGGATTTTTTTGTCCAAAGTACATCCTGATTAATTCAACTACATTCTGTAACGACGGAAGAAAAAGATAAAGGAAATGTCAGCTAATTGTCAGTCGTCAAATAATTGCAGAAGAAGATATATCTGTGTTATGGAAAAACAGAACCTCTGTGTTGGGGAAGTCTCCAACAGCTACCACTGCCATATGCTTTAAATGGTACCATTTTTTGTAGAACTGCTTAACAGTTGCAGCAGAAACTGTTCGAATAACTTTTTCAGTTCCAATTGGCAAACGTTCGGCATACTACAGCATCAGAAGACAATTTTAGGTTACTGATTAGCAAGTATAATTCTGATCTATGGAACATGAAATAGCTAGAAAACCAATAATAGCCAGAAGTGAGCAACATACACTGTTGCCTGTATCTTCTAACTGATAACCATTCAGTATATAGAACACAACATTTGCCAAGAGCTCTATTCTAATTTCAGACAAATGTATGGTTTTTTTTGTCTATGGCCTCTCCTCCATTGGCTCTGTATATGTCTTCTGCTGAAGGCATATCATTTCATATCTAGTGGTCCTTTTAATCCTTTTCAATCACACCGACATCTCATATAAGCATAATCTTACTTTTTTAATCAAAAGGCACTCCGCTCCTCAAAATTTAAAGTGTAGTCCATGATACACTATCTTCCTTAACATTTGTCACTTCAGTGAAACCCTCGTACTGTCTGCTCTATTGCATTAAATGCTGCAGTTTTCTCATCTCTTTCACCTTTATAAACTTGCAATTGGTTGTTTTAGAATTATGATAATCCTTAAGGTACGCCAATGTAAATAGCCTCAGGAAGTTTGGGTCTACAGCATTTTGGCAGAATAAAGAGAGGGACACCTAGAAGTCGACAGGCTTGGTTAATATCTAAGATTAAGGCCTTGTTTAGACACAAGAAATGGAGAGAAAGAGGGGGGGGGGGGGGGGGGGGGGGGGGTGAGAGTCTTCCCTCCAAATCTTTTCTATGTTGGAGGGGAAACATTTTGCTTCGGAGGAGGGAAATGGAGGGATCCATTTTCCCTCCCCTCCAATCCCTCTACCCCCATTTTGCTATCCAAACAATGAAAATTGCCTCCCTCCAAATCCCTCTCCTCCCTTTTCTTCCAAATCCTTCTATCCAAAAAAGGCCTAAATGAGTTTTACCTCCCTGTACGGCTATACCTATGTAAAGTATTTGAGACTACAAAGTGAGGGAATTATGAAATATGAATGCTTGGGCATACTTGTTGAAAATGATACAAGAAAAATAACTGGAGCTTGATATACAATCCTTCATATAAGTCCAACAATCCTAAGTCGTCCAAAGTGACCTAGGTGTCAGCGTTGCAAACATCTTGAAAGTGAAATAGTCATGAAGAATCGTACAAAAATAGAAGACAAGATATAAGCAGCTCAAAGAAGGCCCTATGTAAAAAAGGAAAATGTAGAGACTCACTAGGGAAGTTGTAGATACTCAAATAGAACTCAATTTTTTCAGATTCGCAGAAGTTTGACCACATTTTTCTAATACCATCCTATCCCCCCCTTTTCTGCCTTTGGAGTTTGGAAATGTCTCATTCACAGGACAATAACAACGTTAATTTGCAAAAATAATTTTACAGACATATTATCCACAAATTTAAAATACAGAAAACTACATGATTTAGAGAAGGTAGCTCCAAATGAAATCAGGTATCAACTTCTAATCAATCACATACACAACGAACGTACTGAGGAATGAGGATGAGGAACAAAAACCTCAAACACAAATAACAAGAATCACTAGTAACTAGGCAATCGAAAGTAGCACAAAAACTAGCATTGTAGAGTGAACCAGTATATCAACAATTGTATTAATGTAGTACCTTAGAACCTGCCATCATAAGAGCCCAATGTGAATCCTGCATACGGCCATTAGCATTTCGTGTTCCTCGGTACTCTTCCATCACAGCTCCCCTTTCTTTTTCCAAGTCTTCTGCTGAGACTCGAATCTATACAAGAAATTATAAATCACACTTAACAATTAACCTGACTCTGCTATGATGGGTAATTGACAATAAAGAAAATAATAACGAACAAACACCTCAGTACTAAATTCTGCCAGAACCGATATAGCCCGCGCTAGCAGCTCAGGCTTGTCGACTGGGACAAACAGCTCATAAATGGTTTCATCCGCAGATGTCATGGCATTTTGGCAGGCACCAAATTCTGCTCCAATGCTTTCCAAAAATTTGACAATGTCATGATTTGTGTACTTTGTTGTTGCGTTGAAAGCTAGATGCTCAACAATATGAGCAACTCCTCTCTCATTTTCCTCCTCCAAAACTGACCTGCCATAAATCAAGTAATCAGCAGTCACAAAATAAGATGTACATTAAACTGATACACCTAACTACACGACATCCAATACAATTAAGCAAAAGGCGCTCTTACAAGCTCTAGTTTTTCCTCTTCCCTAAGTAATTATAGGAGACCATTAGCTCAGGAAAGCGCACACCTAAGTTCCTCAAATATTCCTCTCATTTTAACCAAGTTTTACTCTGATCCCAAAAAGATAGTTAGAAAATGACACTAAATAAACAAAACAATATAATGCAACACGCTAAAGTAAAAATTCATATCATTGGTACAATGTGCAACAGCGTGACCATACAGGGCATTTCTAGCGTAAATCTCTGCCTCAAGTGAATAACTCCATAAAAAAGACGATGCCCTCAAAAGATAACCTATTAGCGTCCACTAACTAAGTATTCAAGAATTGTCTCTAACCAAACTTAGAATTTCTAGCGCCATGATGATCAGTACTAAGTAATATATCCACTTGAAAATCAATTTTGTATCTACACATAAGCCCATAATATTCAAACATTTGTCCGAGTTTTTAGACATTTGCCTCCGTTCAATATGAATATTATAACAAGGAATTATCGATAGCACGTCAATGTTCCTAAGAATCATGAGATACAGACATAACCATAAACATCAAGAAAAATAGTCAAAAATTCCAAGTTCTCATACATTTGCCTCAAATAAAACAAAATACTAATAAAGTGGATCATACAAATACTCTAATCGGCATTCGCTCAATAAAACAGCAATGCGTCCGCATTTACACAACATTATTAAACCTAATAATGATCCTACGCAAACATCAACATAAAAATCAGAGTCAAATTTATGAGTTCTCATATATCCGGTCCGGAAAATTCACGCGGTACCCTAAGGTTTGACATTTTGCACGAAATACCCAATTTTTTGGTTTGAAAACTCCAAAAGACCATAACTCGTGTTCAGAAAGTGACGATTTTTTTTCAAATCAATCATCTTTCCGAGAACTACGATTTGAAAAAAAAAATTGTCGTATTTGGATGTCGTGGCTAGGAGTTTTTGTATGTCAAATTTTTGTTTTAACCAAACAAACTTTGAATGATCATATCTTTTGGTCACGAGTTCTAAACTCGATATTTTTTTTTCAAATCGTAGTTCTCAAAAGATATTCGATTTGAAAAAAAAAAATCGGCACTTTCTCGTAAACACGAGTTATGGCCTACTAATGTTTTTCAGATCAAAAATTTATGTATTTTGTGCAAAAAGCCAAACTTTAAGGGTACCGCCTGAATTATCTGTATCCGGTGACTCCGCATACAATAATCATCAAGATAGACAAACATAACCACAAGAATTACGAAAAATAGTCGGAATTCCGAGTTTTCGTACATTCGGCAAAACTTAAATATAAATGATCACAACAAATCATCAACAACACGCTAATGCACCTAAATCCAAACCTCGTTAACTCAACATTATCATCATATTCAAACATAACCGTAAAAATGAAGAAATACAGTAAAAATGGAGAAGAAGAAGAATAGAAACGATATACAAACCCAGCCTTGACAACGAGAGCGAGAGCGGCGCGCATTTTAGGCTTGGAATTGGAGCGAACGTAGTAAGTGAGACCGTTATCGAGGCGGCCATGGTCAACGCCGTACGGAGCTTGACCAAGGGGTTTATCTAAGTCAACATTGACCAGTTTCAGTGACCGGAAACCTTGACTTTTTGCCGTTACCGGTGCTTCAGCCGGTAACAAATCCATTTTTGTTCTCTGTAACCGATAGTGTGTTAGTGTATAGCCGTATCTGTAGCGATGAGAGTACGGTTTTAAGGGATATTCCGTGTTTTAGTCTTAAAGCGTGGCATTTGCACGGATATGCAATTCAAACATTGTTAATTTGTGGGTTATTTAATAAGAACATTCTGAACTATTGCATACCTTTTTAAAATACTACATGCTTTAAATTAACTATGAATACTATCAATTAATACACTCCCTTCCACATAACGTAATAGGTGGAAGGGCTACCTGTTCCACCGGTAGCCCTTGTTTAAAACTCAGTTTTTCTTTTTCAAAAAAAAAACTCAGTTTTTCATTCTTACCTTAACTTTTGTTTACCTTTTTCATTCTTACCTTAACTTTTGTTTACCTTCATTTATTACCCTTTATTATACATTCTCTTCTTCCCTTATATTTCAGATTTCCAAACAAACTTTTCTCACTCATCTATGGCTAAAACCAGAGCATATCACAACCACCATTGTCTCCACACCTTCAATTCATAAATTCACCTTCACTCATAGCTTTTTCTTTCTAGTGCACCATCTCAAATCTCATCAAAACTCAATTCCACCATCCCAATAAATCTCAATCCCCAAACAGCCCTCAATTGCACCGTCACTCATAGCTTTCTCTTTCCATTTGGTATCTCATGCAACTGGTTAGGAGGAGTGACGGACCGGTGGAAATAACGGTCACCTTTTTGCAATGGATTTCATGGGTTTATGGTGGATAATTTTAGTTTGAATTAAAAATTATCCAAATTTGTCAATGGTGATTCAAATGGAGGCAAGCTGCTGTAAATAAAGCTCTTTTTTTTTATTGTCCATTCGCCAATAGTGATTTTTATAGCTTGATTAAAAGAATTTTTTGATTTCTTTTGGATGATCGAATGTTGGGTCAACATTGATGAATTCTAATTGAAAAAGTATATCTGAACTGATGAATTGGGGTAGTGATTTTAGAGGTGAATTTGGGTACTTCCTCGTCTTCTTTCATGCCATACCAAATAAGTGGGGTTATAAACTAAGGGTACAACTCATACTTTGGAGGGAGGAGAAATAGAAAATTTATAAACAAAATAAAAAAAATAAAAATTGAAAATTGCAGGTATATTTCAGAAATATAAGGGGATGAAGATGAAGATCTTAATAAAGAGAAAAAAAATGGGACCAACCGAAAATATTACCTGCTCCAGCAGTTCAAATAGAGAGCAATTCTGTTAGATGGGAGAGGGTGTATTAGTTGATATTATTCGTAGTTAATTTAAAGTATAGAGTATTTTGAGAAGGAGTGTAATAGTTCAGAGTATTCCCGTTAAATAACCTTTAATTTGTTAATAGTGTAGATTCCGCGTATTTGCGCGTTTTTTAGATATAAATATTAGAAAATATAACAATTACATCACTGATATAACTCTATTTTAAATTTATATACATAATTTACTATAAATAACTAGTTTTTGTTCCCGTGATATTCACGGGTGCGTTTGAGTTTAACCATGTAAACTCACACGTATATCTAACGTATAATTAGTTCATATTAACATCTTTCTTGCCTTATGTTACATATACTGGCATGCAAAACCACCTAAATTGTAGTTCATGTATTTTGTTGAGAAGTAAAACAACATATTAATATCCAATTTCACATGAATATAAGATAATAGTCCAATGTAACTTGGAGCTACTTAATTGAACATTGAGAATTGTGAAACAAAATTAATCATGTCCTTTGAATAATTGATACATGCCGAGTGCATTTTGAACATTGACCAGTTTTTTATTATTATATAAAATAACTAGTTTTGATTCCCGTGCAATGCACGAGATCCTTTAAGTCTAATTTATAGTATTTTTTATATTAATTGTAAATTAGACGACAATCACCTTTTCATCAATCTATAAAATAATTCATGATAGATCGAGTACTAAAATTACATGCATTTATATATTAAAATAAAGTCTAGAGTAAAAGCAAATAATTCTAGTAGGTGAAAGCAAACTCAATTAGTCAGTTTCATAACTCTAATTTCACTCCAAGAGTGTTTTTTTTTTCAAAGGTAAAATGATGGAATAGAAACAACAAATACAAAAATAAACAATACATTTAAAAGTTTATGCAATACTAAATTCTTGTAGGACCCTAAAACTATTAGTCTTTTACGCTTAAGTTTTCAATATTGTAGTTAGTCTCCAATATATAGTTGTCTAAGCGACCCTAATATTTCTCTTCTCAATATAGTCTTCTTTCTCCAAATTAATCATCCCTATAAAAAAATCAACTTATTAGTTAATTCAAAGTAACAAACTAAAATAGTGGAATTTGTTTTATGTAATATTAACCATATTGTTAATATATAAGTTTTCCCTTAAATAATGAAAGGAAGGGGAAATCAAGTCGTAGAGATATAAGTATATTTACCTATGAAAAGTACACTGCCATAAATGTTGATATCCTCTAAATGAGAACAAAAGAAACACATATATGAATTTAAAAACGTGATGAACATTTCATAACCCAATGAAACTTACATAAAAATAAAAAAATAAATAAAACTAATACGCTTAGCATGATGTGAAAACAATGGATGGAAAGATTAATGACACATAAAAATTTTATTGATAATGGGAATAAGAAAAAAAAATTGGCTTATAAATTTTGCCCTCCACCTATAATATATATATAACCAATTGAGGATGTGCTTTATGACTTTTGAGCATCCTTTTTTCCATTATTATCTAATTTAATGTAAAGATAAATATAGAGCAAGATTCATGACTTTTGAACATCATTTTTTTTAATTATTATCAAATTTAATATAGATATAAATATGAAGCAAAGAGAAATGGAAGGTAAAGAGTTTGCTTAATTATTTATTTATGTTTATATTTACAAAATTCACTTTGCACGAAAGTGGTTTAAAGAGTCATGTTATAAAATAAAATAAAAATGGCATGTGGATGATGTTAGATAGTTGGGTTTGCTTTTTAATTAGATTTACCGATAAATTGATAGATAGATAGATGTAAAAAGTTTGCTTAATTTTTTAATTCTTTTTTTAACAATATTCACTTTGCACGAGATTGATCAAGAAATCATCTTATTTTATGAAATTACAATATCACATGTGGATGATGATATATAATTTAGTTTGCCTTTTAATTATATTTAATGGATAGATGTAAACGATAGTAGATAATTTGAATTGTCTTTTAATTTGATTATATCAATAGATTATTTTTAGATAAAGGTGGATGACGACATATAGTTTGGTTTACCTTTTAATTATATTTATTATATGCTATGTATACTACCAAATTTGTTTTTAAAGCTGACACGTGACAACATTTATCTATTGTGTCTTTCCCTTCTATAATATTGTATATATTTGACAATGCCTTAAAAAAAGAATCGATTAATGTGAAAATTATTGCTCTTGAACGTAATAGTGGTTGAATCTAATGTTATTTTTTTATTCTAATAATACTAATACAAAATACGTGATTGATTTTAAATTTTTTTATTACTTTTAAATAAATAAATGAATGTGTAATTTTTAAACCGTACAGTTTTTGTAAAATTATTTTTAACAATTGCCAAAGAAAAAATATATAAAGTTTTTCAACCAACTTTTAATCATATGAAATCAGTTTAAAAAACATTAGTGGGTGAAAAACCTTAATCGATTCATTAACGCGATCAATTACGAAAACTTTCATTAAATGTCAATTTTAATTATAAAATAGGAAACTTAGATGCGATTTGTAAAGGTTACATCCCTCTTTTTGTAACTCAAAAAAATATTTAATGTACACAATTAATTTAATATAGATATAATGAAGTTTTTGTAAGGAATTTTAGTTAATTTATGTATAATGTGGAAGGGTTAGTTTAGTAATTATATAAGGTTGTGAGGTGGCATCATAATATGCTAGCAAATATTGAATCCTTGTCAATTAAGCCATCAACATGCATTTTTATATTATTTATAGATATGAAAGTATGTAGATGTATATACAATTCTAGTGCCACTACTTTAAGACTACCACCATATAAATTTGAGGATATTATGATTAATATTTACATTATAACATAATTTATTTATACAGTTCTTTTTTTATTTGCATACTTTTTTAATAGAGCTAGATATTATTATATGGGTCATTTATGTTGTATTGAAAAGCTAAGAGTTGGTGTATGTCTTGAGTCAATGTATCGAGTAGCTTAAGAGTCCAATCTCGTCACTATATGTACTCAAGCCAAATGTTAATACAATCACAAAATCATCCCCTTACATATTCTTAACATGGTATCAGAGCAAATTAAATCAATCAAAACCCCAAAAATCTTCAGCCGCAAGAACTATGGCTGGCGATGATGAAACCATCGTTGCTCACCAAAAACTCGATATTTCAAACCCTTACTACCTCTGGTTCCATGACGTTCCCGCTGCCAAGATCTCACATGTTGTCCTCCGTCGCGATAATTGGGAAGATTGGAAAAATTCCATGACGATGTCACTCAAATCTCGCAGAAAATTTGGCTTCGTCAATGGCACCATCCCCAAACCGACATCTGCAATTGGACTCGAAAATTGGGAAGCCGTTCAATGCACCCTGATGTCCTGGATCCGAAACTCCATTGATTCGTCCCTCCTGGATACTATTTCATATGTAGATGATGCCTTTGTTCTATTGTCTGCGTTGGAGGACCAATTTGCAGTTGTTGACGGAACCAAAATTCACGGTATCAAGACTGAATTACACAACTGTAAACAAGCAAAAGGTATGGATGTTACGACTTACGTTGGTAAAATGAAATCCCTGTGGGACTCTCTTGCTCTTCATGAACCCCATTTTTCCTGTAAGTGTGGAAAGTGTCAATGTGCCATAGGACCGGCTGCAATTAAGCGTCTAGATAACGAACGGTTACATCAATTTTTTATGGGATTAGATGTTACGCTTTTTACTAATATACGGTCCCAACAATTCCAACTCGACCCTTTACCCACTTTGAATAGGGCGTATCACGTCATCCTGCAGGAATAAAGGTTACGGGCCCATGTTGAAACCCCCGACGTTTATGATATCGTTGCTTTTGCCATGCCTTCTTCTGTTCGCACCGATGATTGGCGCGCTTTGCGTGACAAAGAACACGATGTGCGCCGTCAATTATTTTGTTCCTATTGTGAGACAAGGGGTCATGAAATTTCAAATTGTTATCTTAAGACTCAAAGGTTTCCTGACTGGTGGGGTGATCGGCCTCGCACTCTGGCCGATTACCGTCGTGCTCGGGCTGCTTCTCGCGGGTCTGGTAGCAATACTCATGGGGTATCTGGGTCTGGGTCGTCTTCTAAGGGGCCGCCTTCTACAGTGCAGGCTAATATGGTCTCCTCGTTCTCTCCTGCCGATGATCGTCTTAGTGGTATGTGTTCTTGGATACTCGACACCGGTGCTTCCAATCACGTCACTGGTGTCTTATCTTGTTTGCTCGATCAGACTGCTATCTCCCGTCGTCCCGTTGGTCTTTCTAATGGTCAACGAGTTGAGTCCGTCTTACTGGGTTTGGTTTATATCAACCAATATTTAACTTTATAGAA
The DNA here is from genome assembly GCA_022085475.1 of Heliosperma pusillum. NCBI lineage: Eukaryota > Viridiplantae > Streptophyta > Magnoliopsida > Caryophyllales > Caryophyllaceae > Heliosperma > Heliosperma pusillum. The sequence goes on from JAIUZE010001720.1 coordinate 50,266, forward strand.
TGTTTTATACGTACCTAGCTTAACTTGCAATTTGATCTCCGTCTCTCAACTTACCTTGGCTACTAACTATATCTTTGAATTTGCTAAATTTTCTTGCCTCATTGATGCGTGTCTTTCATATGCGTTTATTCTCTTATTTGACACGCATTTCTATGCTTATTACGTAGCTTTTAGTTATTATTTTACCTCGTATTTTCTACTTTGGGCTATGTTGTTGCTTTTATAGGTTATTACTCTAAAAAGAGCAAATTCAAGCCAAATCCTATCAACAAAGCAAGTTTGAAGGAATTTCAAGAGCCTTATGTCACTAGTGTCAACTTTGAAGAGCCATATCTCAAGATCTACAATTGATAATCCAGTGAATCTAAGTGGAGATAAAAGCTTATCCTCTTAGCTTTGCAACGCCACCAAAAATGCATGATTTGACCAAGTAACGAAGAAATGGCGGCCTCTTGAAGTTCGGTGCGCATTGTAGGAAATTCGCCAGACTTTTAGTCGATCGACTACTTGAAGTTGTCGATCGACCACTTGAAGAATTTAGTCGATCGACAGAGCTCATTAGTCGATCGACTAAAATCATCACGACATCCTTTTTAGTCGATCGACTACACCATTTGGTTGATCGACTGATTCTAGTAATCAGACGGTTATTTCGTGGCTCTGGCCCATTAGTTACTTAATTACTCTAGCTTATGGATTTAGTATTTAAGCCTTATAAGACTGATTAATTAGGTTATCTCTTTTACACTAAAAAACATCCTACGTTCCTTTTAGCAACTTTAGATCTAATGATTTGGAATCGATCTTTCTTCCTTTTCTTTTGGTATTGAATCTTTCTTCTTTAGTTTCAATTCCCTCTTCTTAATTCCTCTATCCTTGTTCTTTCTCTTTATTATTTAATTTATTAGATTATTAAATGTTCTTCCATCTTATTCCGTCATGTTTAATTCAATTCTTATTGTTGTAGTTAATTTCATTAGATACAACATGAGTAGTTAATTCTTCTATGCTAAGATTTAGGGGAACTGCAGTCATGCGATGATATATTGTTAGATTATTAGTTAAGTCATAATTATTGGTTTGTATTGTTAATCGTTGCATTAATTGTTAGTAAATTGGTTAAATGCATGTGACCAATCTATTAGTTTGTTAAACCTCGACCTAGATCGTAAGATATGGAAAGGGTAGAACTTGCAGCGAACAATAGAATTTACTAATTAGAGCGAAAGTTACTTTAGTAATTCTAGGGTGAATAGTAGACCGGAAGGAACTATCCATTACCCTTCAAACCATGTTTATGTTAATCTTTTGATTTTATCATTGACCGTCGTTGACCGTGGTAACCCGATATCCTAGCTATTTCTCTTATTATATTCTAATCAACTTTCTTCCTTTATTTCTCTTCCCTTTATTTCTCTTTCCTTCACTACTTGTAGTTTAGATAACAAACAATCAAAACCCCCATTTGTTACTTAGACAGACTATTAATTAGCAAATAGAATTTCTTTAGTCTCCCTGTGGATACGATCCTGACTTCCTCTACTGCATTAGTTTAGGCCAGTTGGTTATCTTTGATTAGGTGTGCGGTTTAGCCTGTCACTCATCCAGGACCGTACTACGAAGACGACGATTGGAACCGGTAAGCTGCGGGATGGACTTTATTGGATACGTGCAGAGGCTCGTTCATTGGTGGTCAATCAAGTTCAGGCTGGTCAGGTTCTCTTTCCCTTTGGCACCAACGTTTGGGGCACCCTTCTAATAAAGTGGTCAAGACTATCTCGTTTGCTAGTAGTTTTAATTTCAATAAAGGCTTAATTTGTGATGCTTGCCATTTTGCGAAACAAACCCGTACTAGTTTTCATTTAAATAATAAACGGGCTTCCGATTTATTTGCGTTAATCCATTGTGATTTATGTGAACCATACCGTATTATTTCATCTTGTGGGGCAAAGTATTTTTTTGACAATTGTCGATGATTACTCTCGTACAACTTGGGTTTATTTATTACTTGATAAGACAGGAGTCACAGACATGTTCTTGAGTTTCCTTAATATGGTTACGGTCCAATTCTCTAAATCCGTCAAAATTTTACGGAGTGATAATGGGACTGAGTTTAATTGTATGGCGGGACATTTTTTTTCAAAAAAGGGATTTTATTTCAGAATCCTTGCGTCGGCACGCCCCAACAAGATGGTCGTGTCGAGCGTAAGCATCATCATATTTTGAATGTTGCCCGGGCCCTTCGCTTCCAAGCCCACCTACCTCGTTCTTTTTGGAGTGAATGTACACTTACGACGGCCTACTTAATCAACCGTACCCCATCTGCCTTACTCGACTACAAAACCCCGTATGAATGTCTATTTGGCGTGTCCCCATCTTACCAAAATTTACGCGTTTTTGGGTGCTTGTGTTTTGCACACAACCAAAATACGGGAGGGGATAAATTTGGAAAACGTGGTCGAAAGTGTATTTTTGTGGGTTGTCCTCATAACAAGAAGGGTTGGAAATTGTATGAATTTTGAGACGGAATCTTTTTTTGTCTCTCGTGATGTCGTCTTTCATGAGCAATCATTCCCGTTTGTGTCCCCTGTTTTGCCCTATGTTCCTTCCTCTTCGCCATATTCGGAAACCTTTCATGGGCTTGAGGATGACCATGTTTAAACTCAGACTAATCCGGGTACCTCTACTATTGTTGAGAGTGTTGTTGATGGTGACGTTTCTTGTGACACTACTGACGGTGTTGCCACCGAAGGGGGGTCCTTAAGTGTCCCATATAGTGCTGAGGAAGCTCCGTCCTCTCCTGCTGAGGTATCCACGACCACTGATATTTTACTTGGTCGTGGTCAGCGCTTAAAATTTCCCAATACTCGTCTTCGTGGGTACGCTCTTGACACTGCACAAAGTCCATCCCCGCCGTCTAGCTCACCTGGTTCACCAACATTGTCTTCAGGTACTCCCTACTCCTTAGCTAATTATTTTGATTGCCATAATTTTTCGGACAAACATCGACATTTTTGGCAGCTATTACGGTAGGGGTCGAGCCACCTTCGTTTAAGGAAGCTATTTGTGATGACGGGTGGCGTGTGGCAATGCGTGACGAGATCGAGGCCCTTGAACGTAATGAAACATGGGAGATTTACTGATCTTCCTTCTAACAAAAAGGCTCTCGGGTGTCGTTGGGTGTATAAAATAAAACATAAGTCTGATGGTTCAATCGAGCGTCTTAAAGCTCGTCTTGTTGTTTTTGGTAATCATCAGGTAGAAGGATTGGACTACGGGGAATGCTCCTGTTGTCAAGATGGGTACAATTCGTGCCTTCTTAGCTCTTGCTGCAATAAAAAAGTGGGAGTTGCATCAGATGGATGTACGTAACGCATTTCTTCATGGCGATTTGAACGAGGAAGTTTACATGAGGCTTCCTTCTGGTTTTAGTCAAGGTAAGGAAGGCAAGGTATGTCGCTTAAAAAAGTCATTATATGGTCTCCGCCAGGCGCCTCGTTGTTGGTTTGCCAAACTGACTACCGCCCTACGAGATTATGGCTTTACCCAATCTTATTCGGACTATTCGCTCTTCTCTTTCACGTGTGGTGAGGTACGTCTCTTTGTGCTTGTTTACGTTGATGACCTTGTCATTGCTGGAAATGATGCTTCCGCTATTGTTGCTTTCAAATTATATTTGGGGGATTGTTTTCATATGAAGGATTTGGGACCGCTTGATGAACAGTTTTTGTCGCGCACCGCTCAAGCAAAAACAATTTATAAAACCCTACTAATGCGATAGCGGAAGTCGGGGTCGAACCACAAAGGACGGTGGGGTTAGGCTATAAGTCTCGGTTTTATTCTAGTTTAGTCAAAAAAACAATGTGAGTGATAATAATAAGCTAATGAATTAAAAACTAGTAAACATAAACTAAACAAAGAACACAAATGAGGAGAGGCGGCTAGGGTCTCGGGTTCACTTAAGTAGGTGGGGGTCAAGTCTAAGACAAAATGAGAGGTGAAACGAAGGATGAGGTCTAGGTGTGTCTCCATCTTTCAATGAGAGAAGGTCCTTGAGTCGAGTCTAGCCAAGCTTTCGCCTTAGCCATTCTCAACCCACTTGTCAAGTGCGGTCAACAAACAAGTCAAGGGCTTTTGCCCATGACGAGTCTACACGATAAGAAATGCCAAACTTTTATTTAAGCAATTCAACAAACATATTAAATGCACAAGACAAGAGGAAAACATCCAACGCTCAACATATACAAAATAAGGTAATTAAGATGGGTACAAGTCTAGGTAAAGACTCAACCTTTCGGTCTAAGAGGTCCCTTAGGTCAGGTCTAAGCAAGCTATCGCTCATATTAGGCCAATCCTATCAAAATCATGTCGTCTAATTACTACTAGTCTAAGCTTTCGCTTTAAAGAGTAGTGAATAAAAATAGAGAAAGACTCAAGTTTTCACTTCAAGCATTTCATCGAACATGGAGTGTGCATAAGATTAAAGACAAGTAACCCACAAAATTACTCTTAACAAAACACAATAATTAAACCCATTTAATCTCACTTAAGATCCCCTTTAACCCTAGCAATAATCTACTCTAACATGGTGAAAACTAAAGTAATTAAACCACCCACTAACAATAAAAAGAACATAAACATGATTTAAATAACAAAGTAACAAACTTTAATGAAATTAACAACTAAAATAAACTAAAACAAAGACATGAGATTAACAATAATAAAATGAAAAGGGAAAGAAAATTATACCCAACTTGAAGGAAATTGTGTAGTGAACTAGAATGAAGAATTAATTGCATAAAGATTGAATCTTGTCCCGGAATAATTAATGTATTACATATGATAAAACTATATCTAAACTAAGTTTGAGAGGGAAGGAAAAAAATGTTATTTTCTAGTCTATCCTACTATTTCCTACTGTTCTCATGTTTCCTTCTGTTTTTTTTTGCTTTTGTATTCCTCATTAAAATTCCGTCTTTCCCTTGCTTGCGTCTACGTCCAGTCCTTTCTTTTAAGCCCCAAAATTAATTAGTTATCCATCCAATTTCACATGGGCTCTCAAAGTTTTCCACTAGTCCAAATAAAATATGTAAAATGGTAAGTTAGTGGAAGTTGACAAGTGCACCAAAATTTAGCCCAAAAACGTACAAAAGTATCAGCCCATGCGTGCGCACAAGTTGGCCCAAACCATGTTATGTGCTCATGCCATTTTGCTGAGTAGTCTTAGTTTCAAACTCGTCTTGTTCCGTTTTGATGAAGTTTTGACTCGTCTTGCTTTTCCGACTTGTTTATCTTGATATGGTACCTACAAAATAATAAGGCGAAAAGAAGTACCATTTTCTCGGAGAATAACGACTATATGCAATAATTATATTAAAACCCACTAATTAATAATTCTAAAGTAAAATGAGCTTTTAACGATTAAAGTACGCAAAATCGACCCAAATAAGTAGCATAAATGAGGGGTAAAACACTACTAAAATACTACTTATCAAATATCCCCACACTTAAACCTTACTCGTCCTCGAGTAAGCTCATTAAATAAATTAAAGACTCTTAATGTAAAATGAGTAATTAACTAACTTATCCTAATAATATCCGATGAGAGGCAATTAACGGGCCTTCTCCGTCCCTTCAACTCACAACAAAACACTATGAGGGGCGGTGTTTCGTTGCAAGGCAAGTGGGGGCTTGCTCAAAATTGTGACACATCCAAATGATAAGCACGTAAGAACACGGTAAAGAAGCATCTAACAAAAGATTGATCACACGCCTCATCCATGTGACGGAAATATCTAAGAGGAAAACCGTCTAAATAAATGCGTGATCCTTAGAAGCGACTAGTCTCATAAAGCATGGAAAAATGTTCGCCTCTTAGCGGTGCAAGTCTAGTGAAAATTTCGAGCCCCGTCTACTATTTGCTTGGTCAAAAGTGATAAAATGGAAGATGAAAATGAAATCCCCGTGATGTTATTAAGCACAATAGCATAAGGAATTCACGTTTCTCAAATAAATGAGACACAAGGGTCGTTCCGTCTTACTATGCAACTCAAAGGTAAATGATCCAAGAAAGGTTAAAGGAAAAAGATATTTGAGTCTTATTGCTTGGAAAATTTTTCATTTCTACATTTTTTTTTCTTTTGGTTTTTTTTTATTATTATTTTTTCTTTATTTTTTATTATTTTTCTTTTTGAGTTGCATTCTTGATTTGCAATTATTGGCACGATAGCACATGGTTTCTGTCAAGGAATCGCGGTCGGAACCAACAATAGGGGTATCCCCACCGTAGTGGCATCGAGCGGGACCCTAGATGTGGGATCCCTAGAAGTTCCGTTTTGCATTTCCTCGACGAAAACAAGAAAACAAGATATTTGACTCAATATTTTTGGCTTGTTTGTGTTGTTTCCTTTTTGTGAGTAGAATTGAAAGAACAGTGAATCAAGGTTGGTTGCATTGTAAGACGGTCACCTAAGAATTCTGACAACTAACGGAGTATTCACATCAATTGGGGTTGTCGAGGTGGAATAAGCGCAAACTCTCGACTCGGCTTAGTAGACGGGTCAAAACTCATTAGAAATGCACAACCTAGGGCGTCTAAAATTCCACGATTAAGATGAACACTTTATGAATGAAAAAGTAGCTAGAAGGGATTATGCACATTCAACAAGTTTTCCAATTAGACAATTTATAAAACCATTTTTCTAAATGCAACTATATGCCATGATGCAATCTATATATACAACCTAAATGCATATGCTCTAACCGACTATATGACACACAAGCTAATGCTATCTCCTAACAGCACATAGGTGGCACACACGCCAATCAACAAAATCCACAACATCGTCATCAACACATCCCGTCCTCCTCAAACAACAAGTAAGAAGAAAAAAGAGATAAGGGAGAAGAGAATAGGAAAGATCTCACCATAGCGTCTTCATTTTCCCTATTTCGTGCTTCTTATGACGTGGAGCGCACCTATGGATGGAAGATAAGAGGAAACACACAACAATATATACAAAATAAACTATATACAAACTAATTTTTAGGAATTTTTCAAAAATTTTAAATTTTTCAAAAATAATCTATACACGAATCTCCTCCCTACACTTAAACCGGACATTGTCCTCAATGGTCCAAATGCTAGGAGAAGAAGAAAAGAAATAACATGTTTTTGGAATTTTTCAATAAGAAAAGAAAGAACGACAAGAAATAAAAAGCTTGGGTTGCTTCCCAAGAAGCGCGGTTTTACGGAAACCGCAAAACCTACTCATGCATCCAACAATTATCCGGGATCCCACAATCTATATACAAGACCACCCATGGCCTTAACCTCATCATAGTAGCTCACATCCTTGAACTTCTTCCAATTATCTCTGTTTTTATCATCCTCCATGTCAATCTCAAATTCGATGATATAAAATGTTTCCTCCTTTTTGGGAGGAGGATGATAAAAACGAAGAATTTCGGGACACTCAACAATATAGGAGACTTGAGTAGTCTCTTTATCCCTAGGCTTTTCTTTTAACCCCTCAACATTAAAGATATTCTTCTCAAAAAGAGAAGGTGGCACATCAAAAGCATTAAGATTATCGGGGAGGGGGTATTTAAACAAGTCATCAACACAACCATCATCAAATAAAACATTATCAATGGCATTAGAACTTGCGATGGTTGCCTCACAAAAGGTAGGAGAGTCAAGATGCTCAATGAAAGTAAGAGACTCAAGCAAAACACAAGGGGTAGTCAAAGTGGATTCCTCTAAGCTATCATCCTCAAGAAGCTCCTCATTCCACTTAGCATCCAACTTTTCAAGCATGCTCTCTTCCTCGATCTCACTCTCAAGATCCTCAAAGACTACATGAAAACCATTGGTGAGGGTAAGTAAATCATCATCACCACAATAAGGAGCTTCAAATTTCTCAAGAATAGGTCCATAAAGTAGATGCACCTCATAATCCTCCTCACAATCAATACTCACACTCTCTTTGTCACTAGTCTCATCGTTCATCCCAAAGTCTACCTCAAATTTTTCAAAAAGGGGTCCCTCAAGCAAATCGATCTCAACACCCCACTTATCCTCAATATCCACAATCTCCTTCAAAGAAGCACTACAAGACTTGTTTTTCTCATCATCCCTCTTGACTAACTCCTTCTCCACCACCTCATTGTTCACCTCAAACGATACCCTCTCAAATTCACATAAACCAAGACAACTTGGTTCACTCAACCAGACATTTTCATCAAAGTTGAAACTTTCAAACTCACAATCAACAAAATAAGGTGTAGGTTGGCATAAGAAGGGCAAGGGTTGTATCGATAAAAGACAAGATGGCTCAAAAGAGAAGTCAAGGGCATGCAAATCATCATCATCATTCATCATATTAGCATGCAAGGGCACATCAAGAATTGCATACTCATCCCAAGGATTTTTCCAACCAATCAACAACATTGTCAACACAATCTTCATCATCAATATTCACATCAAATGTCACATGCTCAAGCTCATTCAAATACATATCATTCATATCATCATTGACAAGAGAACAATGCACATTATTCAAACATGGATCATCATCAATTCTCAGAAACTCGAACTCACTTTTGTCATTTTTGGGTGTGAGTTGGTGTTTAAGAGGTGAAGTTGGATAACAATCAAAGTGTGACATGTTTTCATTAGAAGGAGGTTCAATATTGGCATTATACATTGCATTTACATTGGGATAAGATGAGAAATAAGAAGGTGAAGTGCAAACTTGAGAGGTATGTCCCACACCACCACATGTATCACAAGTAGGTGAGAATGATTGCATACCACACATATTGTTGGGGAAGAGGGGAACATGTTGAGATTGGATATTATGCTCATTATCAAGAGGAAAAGAATAATTCATTTGAGTCAAATCATTAAACAAATACTCTTGGTGAGCTACTTCCTCGCATTGAGAAGCAATGAATTCTATGAAATTCCAAAAGTCTTTACAATTCATGTTAAAGACTCGATCACAACTCATATAATTTGCCAAATTACAAGTTTCGGAATTCATGCCAGAACATAAAGCGCAAAGCGCCTCAAACTTGGTAAGAAAGTAGCCACGAGAAGCACCGTCAGAGATATAAGAATCAAACCTAGCAAGATACTCATGGAATGGTTCATTTTCATCTTGATAAATATAGAATGAAGACATGGTGAAATATAAGACTCTAAATGCAAATGACTAATTATAAACTAAAAATGTTAGTAATTAATAATCAACATTTTTTTTTTCAATTTTTCAAAAGCAATAAAATATGACTAATCCCAAAACTAAACTAAGACTTACATCTAACAAAGCACCATCCCCGACAACGGCGCCATTTGATGAACGTTTTTTGTCGCGCACTGCTCAAGCAAAAACAATTTATAAAACCCTACTAATGCGATAGCGGAAGTCGGGGTCGAACCACAAAGGACGGTGGGGTTAGGCTATAATTCTCGGTTTTATTCTAGTTTAGTCAAAAAAAATAATGTGAGTGATAATAATAAGCTAATGAATTAAAAACTAGTAAACATAAACTAAACAAAGAACACAAATGAGGAGAGGCGGCTAGGGTCTCGGGTTCACTTAAGTAGGTGGGGGTCAAGTGTAAGACAAAATGAGAGGTGAAACGAAGGATGGGGTCTAGGTGTGTCTCCATCTTTCAATGAGAGAAGGTCCTTGAGACGAGTCTAGCCAAGCTTTCGCCTTAGCCATTCTCAACCCACTTGTCAAGTGCGGTCAACAAACAAGTCAAGGGCTTTCGCCCATGACGAGTCTACACGATAAGAAATGCCAAACTTTCATTTAAGCAATTCAACAAACATATTAAATGCACAAGACAAGAGGAAAACATCCAACGCTCAACATATACAAAATAAGGTAATTAAGATGGGTACAAGTCTAGGTAAAGTCTCAACCTTTCGGTCTAAGAGGCCCCTTAGGTCGGGTCTAAGCAAGCTATCGCTCATATTAGGCCAATCCTATCAAAATCATGTCGTCTAATTACTACTAGTCTAAGCTTTCGCTTTAAAGAGTAGTGAATAAAAATAGAGAAAGACTCAAGTTTTCACTTCAACCATTTCATCGAACATGGAGTGTGCATAAGATTAAAGACAAGTAACCCACAAAATTACTCTTAACAAAACACAATAATTAAACCCATTTAATCTCACTTAAGATCCCCTTTAACCCTAGCAATAATCTACTCTAACATGGTGAAAACTAAAGTAATTAAACCACCCACTAACAATAAAAAGAACATAAACATGATTTAAATAACAAAGTAACAAACTTTAATGAAATTAACAACTAAAATAAACTTAAACATAGACATGAGATTAACAATAATAAAATGAAAAGGGAAAGAAAATTATACCCAACTTGAAGGAAATTGTGTAGTGAACTAGAATGAAGAATTAATTGCACAAAGATTGAATCTTGTCCCGGAATAATTAATGTATTACATATGATAAAACTAGATCTAAACTAATTTTGAGAGGGAAGGAAAAAAATGTTATTTTCTAGTCTATTCTACTATTTCCCACTGTTCTCATGTTTCCTTCTGTTTTTTTTTTTTGCTTTTGTATTCCTCATTAAAATTCCGTCTTTCCCTTGCTTGCGTCTACGTCCAGTCCTTTCTTTTAAGCCCCAAAATTAATTAGTTATCCATCCAATTTCACATGGGCTCTCAAAGTTTTCCACTAGTCCAAATAAAATATGTAAAATGGTAAGTTAGTGGAAGTTGACAAGTGCACCAAAATTCAGCCCAAAAACGTACAAAAGTATCAGCCCATGCGTGCGCACAAGTTGGCCCAAACCATGTTATGTGCTCATGCCATTTTGCTGAGTAGTCTTAGTTTCAAACTCGTCTTGTTCCGTTTTGATGAAGTTTTGACTCGTCTTGCTTTTCCGACTTGTTTATCTTGATATGGTACCTACAAAATAATAAGGCGAAAAGAAGTACCATTTTCTCGGAGAATAACGACTATATGCAATAATTATATTAAAACCCACTAATTAATAATTCTAAAGTAAAATGCGCTTTTAACGATTAAAGTACGCAAAATCGAGCCAAATAAGTAGCATAAATGAGGGGTAAAAAACTACTAAAATACTACTTATCACCGCTCAAATATTTTCTTGGTCTTGAAGTAGCACGAAGTAGTGAGGGTATTTACTTGAATCAGCGCAAATATGCACTCGACATCATTTCTGAAACGTGATTGTTGGGTAGTAAACCGTCCCCTACACCGTCCTCTACACCGATTGAACAACATCATAAGCTCGGTAATGCTACTGGTGCTTTCTTATCTGATCCTGAGCCTTATCGTCGTCTTGTTGGTCGCCTTGTTTATCTTGCTATAACTCGGCCTGACATTTGATACGCGGTTCATGTGCTCACTCAATTTTTGACCAAACCGAGACATGATCATATGTCTGCCGCTTTACGAGTTGTGCGCTACTTGAAGGATTGTCCGGGTCAATGGATTCTTCTCAGTTCCTCTATTACCTTCACTGTTTTTGGTTGGTGTGACTCGAACTGGGCCGGGTGCACTACGACTCGTCGGTCGGCTACCGATTGGCTTGTTCTTCTTGGTAACTCGCCCATCTCTTGGAAAACCAAGAAGCAAAATACCGTCTCTCTTTCTTCAACTGAGGCCGAGTATCGGTCTATGGCTGCCCTTGTTTATGAATTAAAATGGCTCAAAGGCCTTTTTCTTAGCTTGGATGTTGCCTTGACCTTGCCCATGCGCTTGTTTTGCGATAATCAATCCGCCTTACATCTTGCTCGGAATCCAATTTTTCATGAACGGACGAAACACATTGAGACTGATTGCCTTTTCGTCCGTGATGCCATAACCGAAGGTTTGATCATTCCTGCTCACGATCAGTTGGCGGACATTTTTACCAAAGCCTTGGGTGCTCCACAGTTTTCTTTTCTTCTCCGTTGGGCATTCTTGATCTCCATGCTCCAGCTTGAGGGGGGGTAATAGAGCTAGATATTATTTTATGGGTCATTTATGTTGTATTGGAAAGCTAAGAGTTGGTGTATTTCTTGAGTCAATGTATCGGGTAGCCTAACAGTTGTATCGAGTAGCTTAAGAGTCCAATCTCGTCACTATATGTACTCAAGCCAAATGTTAATACAATCACAAAATCATGCCCTTACATATTCTTAACATTTTTGCTTTAAAAATTAACCCATACCCAATCTTATGTACATTACTATAAAGAAAATATATCAGTTTCCTTCAACTATGGATCCTAATTAAATAGATTGTGGAACATGCATTTAAATTTTGTATTAGTAAGTATTGTTTCATGTAATTGGAAATCAAGGGTGCATGGGGTGGCCTTGTGAGCAATGACCAAGCGGGTTGGTGGTAGACAGGTGGTTAGGAGGGGATCGTCAAGTTGGTGGTGGGCTTGAAGGGGTTGATAGGTTGATGGCTGACTGGAGTGATGAGCGGGTGGTGGCATGCTAATGCAATTCAATTTATTCTTTTGTAAAATAATGTTTACCTAGTGTGTGATTTGCTATATCCTCTAAGTTTTTTTCATTTTATTTTTCTCATTCTACAATACATATTTTATGTTGTTTTTTTGTTACTTTTTTTTTATTTGTCACTTGTCATAGAACATGATTTTTTTTGTCTTTAATTTTTTTTTTGCCCATCACAAAATATTTTATATATATTGTCGGATAATATGGCTTTAAAAAAGCTTACACGGGGTACTCTATGTTATCCTAGCAGTATGGAAGTATGTTATTCTAACTTTGTTACGCTATTATAATATTTGATGAAAACACTATTTAAAAAAATATGGCGCATACTTTTTTTAAAATTCTTTTTATGTATCCAATTCGTTGAAATTGAGGAAATCAATATATATATATATATATATATATATAAGAGGCTTTTTTCGAGGCACGTGAGTGACTCCACCTTTATAGGAACTCTTAAAATAAAAATTAAATTCATACATATACTTTCTAAGTTATGGTTGAACTCTTAGATTTTGATTATATTTTTTAAATTAATTATTTTCCTAATAATATTATCAACTTTTCAACATTAAATTCATACATATACTTTCCAAGTTATGGTTGAACTCTTAGATTTTGATTATATTTTTTAAATTAATTATTTTCCTAATAATATTATCAACTTTTCAACTTTTTAGGAACTCTATAAATAAAATTTAAATTCATAACTATTATTTGTCCCACATTGGAAAATAATGTAGATGTGATAAAAAATATTACATATAAATAGTAGAATTGTCCACATCGAAAAAATAATAAAGTGGGGAATCATATTATTATAAATAGGAGTCATCCTTAAACCTTATGTATCAACCCAAAAATTTTGTATCTCTTAAATATTATCTTAGAGATCTCTTAAAAGTTTGTAGATGTGATGAATATACTATGTATAAATAGTAAAATTGTCCCACATCATAAAATTAACATAAGGTGGGTGATCCTATGATTAAATATAGGAATCATTCTTGGACCTTATATAACAAACTAAAATCTTTTAAGTCTCTTAAGTATTGTCTTAGAGATTTCTTACAAGATTGTCTCTTATTATCTTCACAATTAAAATTTTAAAAGGTATTATTAAAAAAATTTAAGTATTGTAAAAAAAATATGAAGATAATATAATTAGATTCGCGGTGAAAAAAACCCCTGAAAAGTATAGAAACTCAAATTATTTGCACATACTTGGTGTAATATTTAGTATATTATTTGTCCTACAATGAAAAATAATGTAGGTGTGGTGAATATATTACCTATAAATAGTAGAATTGTCTCACGTCATAAAATTATCATAAGGTGGGTGATCTTATGATTACAAATAGGAATCATATTTGGAACTAAAGTTTCAACCCAAAATTTTTTGCCTCTTACATATTGTCTTACAAAACTCTTATAATTTGTAATATAATTTTCATTGTAGTGAAATTTACATCATTAAAAATTAATTTAGAAAAATATCATAAATAATAATTTTGATGGTAAATAATTTAATGTGTTATTTGTCCCACATTGAAAAAAACAATGTAGGTATGGTGACTCGTGAATATATACTACGTATAAATATTAAAATTTGTCCCACATTAAAAAATTATCATAAGGTGGAGTGATCATAAATATGATCATCGCACGAGATTTTAAACTAATTTTTTATATTGTTATGTTAATAAATGACTTTAAAAATTTAATAAATGACATTTAAAATATTTTATTATTATTCTAATATTAATATAACAGTTTAGTAACAGTTAATAAATAAATATTATATATATGAAAAAAGATAGTGTACTACTTAGTTTGTTATTAGTCCCACATTGAAGAATAATGTATGTGTGGTGAATATATTACTTATAAATTTTAAATTGTCCCACATTGAAAAATTATTATAACATAGGGTGATCCAATGATAATAAATATGAGTCATCATTGAACTTAGGTATAAACCCACAATTTTTTTAGTCTCTTGATAATTGTTTTGGAGAACTCTTAACAAAATAGAATTATAATAGTCACAATAGTTAAATTTACATTATTAAAAATTAATTTAGAAAATTATCCTAAATAATAATTTTGATGATAAAATACTTAATGTCTTATTAGTACCACATTGAAAAATAATGTATTTGTGGAAAATATATATACTAAGTATGATTATAAATAGGAGTTATTTTAGTCTCTTAAGTATTATTTTAATGAACCTTTAAAATTTTGTATTATTAAGTCCACAATAGTGAAATTTACATCATCAAACTTAATTTAGAAAATTTAGGAAAGTATTATATAAGTAATAATTTTGATGGTGTATTACTTAATAAGTTATTTGTCCCACATTGAAATATAATACAAGAGTGGTAAATATATTACGTATAAATAGTATATTGTCCCACATCAGAAAATTATCATAAGGTGGGGTGATCCTATAATTATAAATAAGATTCATCCTTGGAACTAAAATATCAACCCAAAATCTTTTGAGTCTCTTAAATATTGTCTTAGAGAGCTCATAAAAGTTAATTTAGGAAAATATCATTAAAAAATAAAGTGAAAAATATTTTATTTCCTATATTAAATTCAAGTGATCTTTATAATTTTTATATATAATTTTTTTACATTCATTTCACAAAAAAATATTGGGAAAATGAGTATCTTTCAACCTAGATATTCACCCAAAGTCTTTTGTATTATCTTACAGAGATCTTAAAAGTTTGTATTATTATCTCCACCTTAATGAAATTTACATCATCAAAATTTATTTAGGAAAGTATCATATATAATAATTTTAATGGTAACTACTAAGTATGTTATTTGTCTCACATTGAAAAGTAATGTAAGTGTGGTGAATATATAATATGTATAAATAGAAGAATTCTCCCACATCGGAGAAATATCATAAGCTGAGATGATCACGCGATTATAAATAAGAGTCGTCCTTGAAACTTAGAGATGAACCCAAAGTCGTTAAAATCTCTCGAATACTCCCTTCGTTCCGGTCATTTGTTTGCCTTATTTTTTAAGAGTATTTTAATCAAAGGCAAACAAATGATTAAGACTGAGAGAGTATTGTTTTAGAGAGCTCTTAAAATTTTGAATTAATGATGAAAATAGTATAATTAGATTCGTGGTAAAAAAAATGCTATCATTACAGTATATAATATCATATTATTTGCATATACTTTGTGTAATTCTTAGTATGTTATATATCTCACATTGAAAAATAATATGTGTGTGGTGAATATACTAATAACTATAAATAGTAGAATTGTCCCATATCGAACAATTAGCATAAGGTGAGTTGATCAACCCAAAATCTTTTGAGTTTCTTAAACATTGTCTTAGAAAACTTAATTATTAGTTACTTTGGATCATTTTTTGAGTCATAATATAGATCAAATATAACTTGAGTCCCGACAAGGTTGGTAACATATGTTTAAAATAGAAGTTGAATCAATATATCAATATTATTTTTTAAAAAATTACGGAGTATATCTTATTATAATCTTAAAACTTCAAAAGTTTATTTTTATAAGTTAAAGTTTATTTTTATAAGTTAAATGTTATAGGAAAATTACGAAAAATGACATTAACGTAGACCCGTGCATCGCACGAGCATGAAATATACTATATAGTAAGAGAAGGGATAACATACATTTATAGATAACGTAAAATAAAAGTTATGTAATGTGATTTTTATACTTTGTATAACTTATTATAGCAATAAAATATAATTGTTGTTTAATTTTCGTAAGAAATAAAAAGCAAAATTATACTCCCTTCTATTCTCAATAAAATTCCTCATTTCTACTTTCGTCTATTCACAATACTTTCCCTATTTATTTTTTTGGCAAGTGTTTGTGTGGTCAAAAGTTAATTGTATGGTGGGTTAGTGTATTTGTGTGGTCCAAATTTAATTATAAGGTGGGGTAGTGTGTTTTCTTAATTTTTGTGTTAAAGTGAAAGTGGAAGGTTATTGAGAATAGGAGGGAGTAATATTTATGGTGCTTTAATTTGTGTTTAATGTTATAACTAGTTTTATCTCGTGCAAAATTGCACGCACCTATTTTAATTTAATGCTAAACAATACACAAAGTGTCACTTAAGAACTTGAATTTATAAATAGTAGAGAAAATGTAATAAAATAGAAATATTCGATATTTATTTGTAAATTACGGCCGTTGTATTAGAAGTACAATTATTCAATCGAAAATAAAAAAAACTCCAAGCCTCGCTTACTTGTAACTCTCGAATCGGCCCTTAAAGTTCTTCATGTTTAAAAGCTAATGTTGGAAATAAAATAAATGTTAACGTGATAAGAGTATTGTCCTTGAATGTAGTTATTGTCATCGCAAAACAAAAAGAGTCGGGGAATCAATCAGTTAATGATGCTCTATTGGATTTCTTACTACCTACCGTTATTGTTTGTGTTGAAAATCGTGAACTTAAACGAATGAATAATGAATAAGAGTTAATTATTAACGTTTTGTGAAAGAGATAAAATAATTTATTGATTAGACACATAAAATATAGAAGAAATAAGATTTGAGTTGAATAAGGGAATCAACCATTTGTAATACCAGAGAGCGGAGAACGAAAAAATATTTTTATAGTGTAAATCTACTATCATTATATATATAAAAGAAACTTGTAAATCAGCCTATGTGGCACAATGTGAGAATAGAATGAGGGCATTACAGCTCTCTCATTCAATCTCAGGATTTCAGTTTTCATTCAGCCAATAAGCTCTATATTATTTCCATCACATTAATTTCTGCTCATTAATTCTCATTGTTTTGGGCAAAATTGTCCATATAATAAGAAAACTTTAACAATCCTCTAGAAAACAAGGGCAAAACAGTCCATCATTAATACCTTTAATCAACAGGTATCACACAAATTCCAACTTGCAATGGGAATTAGAAAGACAAATTTGAATATGTATCCCAAATTCCAATAGATTAGATAACTACCTAATTTATTGATATTATCATTAAATTAAGTAACACCATTAGCCAATATCTATGTCCTCCATGCGTTTCTTTTCTTCATCCAACCTCCGTCTTCCCATCTTTTCCATGAACTTTTGCTACACTACTACTCTACTTTCCAAATTCCAAATATGATTTTAAGAAAGGACTACTTGCCTTCGTCACTCGAAATAATTCCTTATTCGACGCTCACTTCAGTTAAGGTAAATCTACGCTTTTTGAAATTTTCTTTTGAATTTAAAGATTTCGCCGTTAGCGATTACTATGTTTGGTGATTATAGTTTCCTAAGTTTTACTTGCTCTATTATCTTTGGTGATTATTGTTTGCTCATCTTCAATACATAATCAATTACTCCTCTTATTCTCTTTATTTATTTTTCAGTTTGCCTTTACGCTACCTCTAAAACGGTAAAATCATCTTCAGCATTATTTTACTACGAGATAAGTTTCAGTCTCAATTTTTGTTTTGTTATTAGTTCAATGGTTGGTGCTAGGTGGAAGCTCATACTTCTTAAATTTGAGTCCAAATTTTGGTATGATATATAAAAACTAATCAAGAAACTCTTTCTTTGGAATTTTATTTCAATTATGTCCCGTGTCATTGTCTCTAATCACCGACTTAGAGATTGCGGATGACAATTAAGGGCTCAAAGATTATAAATCGTGCGTACTGTGCTAAAACATTTACTTGGTACTTCTTCATTGATAGCATGCTTAATTAAATTATTCGACTTCTCAAATTTTATAAGTCTTTAGATCTCTCTTCTATCACTGTTTGTTCGTTTTAATTAGTTGTCTTACAAAGACTACACATTTTAATCTAATAGCATTTCACTAATATAGTAATATTACAAAATCAAGCACATTGCCACAAAATGGTTCTTCATCACAAGTAGTATACTATCCTCCATTTTTTTTCCTACATTAATTAGTTGTCTTGGTCCTTTTTGGATTTAGGATTTAACATTTTCTATTGGAGTGGGGCGGTGTATAAGCTATGTTGGGAGGTCATTCCAGGAAGTCTCGATGCCAGTTATGTACCGTTGTCTTGACGATTTGATGTCCATAGGGTAAAAATAAAAATTTCACGCAGGTGGTGATATTGTTCATGTAAGTTTACGTGAGATTGTAGAGGTATAATGTAGTAGTTGGTTGTGCCTTTTGTTTACTCTCGGTGGTTTATGGTTATAATGTTGATGATATTACAGTATTATTCTCAATTCTTTTTATTGATCATTGCATCATTTGTGGCAACACTATCTGACGTTTCTTAGCTCCATCATTTATTATCACTACGTGTTGCTGCCATATTATTTTGATTCTCATCGATTCTTTATTTTTGTATGTTATTTGGCTCTCCGGTTGTAGATTCTTGGAGTACAAATTTTTTTGAAGGCCTTCTAATGTCACCTGAGGGATGATTTGAGTTAGTTTCATTTCACCTAATGCAGTTACCGATAATTCTGCCCCAATTCTGTGTTGTGATTAATTGATTATTAGTTGCAATTACGATTACTTTTAGGGATGAATATCGAGATGGTGGGTCAATAAATATAAAGTGGATTTATTTCCAATGAGACTATTTTGCCCTTCAAATTGACGGTCGGATATTAAGTGTCATCATGTAAGGCTATCCATTCATTTCCTTGCACTGTTTCTATACAAATTAACTTTTATTCATTTTCTCATTTCCTATTTCTCAAGATCTTTCCTATTTCTCAAGATCTCATCTTTCCCTCTTCTCCATCAAAATGATCGGTTATTATTTCATATTTGTTTTGGTGAAATAGCGCAATAGTTGAATTAGTATTTCAATTGATGTCATTCCATATGGGTTTTGGGATTTTGGTAATGCTTTTTCTATTTAATTTTGTAGGTACCGAATAGAGTAAAACGGAGATAAGCAAAATGGGTAAAAAATATGGCGAAATGAGGTCAAGAAAAGAAAATGAGTAAAATAAGTGACACACAATTCTTAGCAAATACCCTACCTTCATTAGGTGGGTGCAATGCTGTGAATACTGATGGCATAAATACTAAGGTAATTGCTGAGGCATCTATTGGGTAACGATGCATAGAAAATGTATTATCTTGGCCCTACTATCGCCATGAGTAGCAGATGCATTAAACAGAAAGTTGATGTTAATTCTTTTGTCACAAATACTCTAATATAAGTTACTTTCGGTTAAAGATAGATAACTGTTTGGAGGTGACAGTCATTCAAGACTCAAATTAAGCCCCATTGTAATCACCCCTGACTTGGTACAGGCTGGTGCCTGGTGGTGCAGATTGGTTTGAGAGGAATGTAATGGAAGGACTACTGAATTTTTTCTCTTAATGCAATTGAATCTTATGATTTTGCATCAACATTTACATGCCCATTTAGTTTACAACTCATAAATACAAAGCTTATATACTAAGTTGCACAAACAATCATGAAAATAGTCAACTTCATATCAATAGAGTTTCGGATTTTCACTTGATCATATATTTTCTGAGTAAAGGTTTTGATAGATATTTTGATTATATAAGATGAATCGATTGAGGGTGTGAAAAATGTAAAAACATGAATTTTAAATCAGTGAAAAAGGAAAAAAAATAGGGGAGGCTGAGAGCATAGAAACGACACTAGGGTGAAAAAGTGAGGAATATAAAGTAGCTTTAGGGCTATATTTGCAAATAATTGACATGAATGGCCTTAATTTCTTTCCAAATATTTAAGTTGGGTTTAATTTGTGGCTTTCTGCCCAAATTACATGGGCTGATTCAATATCATAAAAGTATTTTCTTAGATTAAAGTACTAGATTGACATAAATTTTAGAATAAGACGGTTTCATAAATCATTTTTTAAATTTCTTATAAATGGATCGTCTTATTGTGTGAGACCGTCTTACATAATAATCATTGTTAGATATTTCAGTTAGTCCGGCTTAAGATGTACACTATTCGTCTTAAGTTTAAAATGGGTCAAATACAACGATAACTTTTTTGTATTTCCAAAGCAACTTGAGGTGATTTGATATGTCCTTGACCCGTCTTAAATTTAACGCGGATAATTTCCATCTTGAATGAGAATTGGTAAGAAAAAATACGTCAATTGGCATGATTGTTATGTTACATGGTTGATCACAATATACAACTTTTAAAATCTTAATTATTACGTTTGAATTTTGATAATAAATAATGTTGAAACAACATACCCATGCAAATTTGCACATGGTTAAGACTAGTAATGTGTAAAGACATGCATTTATAATAAATTATTTTGATATTTTGATATAATATTTCTCGTGACACAATCCAACTATATTACAACCTATTTACATTGCCCCAAACAATTGCTCGAAAAATTTCTATCCAACCAAACATTGAAAATAGAAGTCTAATTTCAACTTTCGAACACTACAAGGTGGAAGCTAATTAGCTACCAACATTTCAGTAGCAAATCACTAGTTTTCGGTAGCTAATTACAAATAGAGACGGAATTTGCGACGGTAGATGGTTCGTAGCTAAAAGTCTTGTCGCTAATTTTGCTACGGAGTTGGCTACCAAAAAATAGCTACCAAATTCGAAGTAGCTACTTTTGCGACAGTAATAGAGACGAAATTTTAAGTAGCTACATTAGCTACCATAAATAGTATAGTAGCTTAACTAATGACTGAATTAGAGACCAATTTAGTTGTTGCTAAATTAGCGACTAACTAGTTAGTATCTAAATTGTCTAGGAAACAATAAATACGGGTCTCATATTTGTCACGTCACCCTAGCTAGGCCTCGACACTCATTGTGCGACATGGCACGTTGGACCATCGCCCGCCGCCTAGCTCGTCGAACATGCATCACCTCTTGTAGAGAAATGAACAATTTATGTTGTTAAAAAGAATCGAACCCATGACCTACAACTCCATAACTGACATTCTAACCATTGAGCCACATGCAGATTAATGACTATTTGGGTATTGAATATCTAGTTAAGGTTAAAGTCATTGTTACGTATGCACGAGCATTATAAGGTACTTTTTAATAATAATTATAATAATATAAGTAGACTATGATAATAATTCAAAAGTATATTTCATATTGATATTTATTTTGTATTAAATGTCCAATATACATGATAGTGAAAATTATCTTTTGCTACCAATGTATTTCCGTAGCAAAAAACTAAAATTAGATACTAAATTTGCTACTCACTTTGTGTTGTCTTTATATTAACTACGTACTTATATATTAATTTTTATTTGGTCCTAGGTAGCGACTAAGTAGATTGTTCTGTTATATTGTGTCGACGTATATAGAGACAACTCTAGCTACCGACAAACTTTCGTATCTAAAAACTTAAATTATATACTAAATTTGCTACCTCCTTTATTTAATCTCTAAAATAGAGACCTAATTAGCTACCATTATAGTTTGGTCTCCTATATAGAGACTAAATATATTTTTTGTCTCAACATTAGTCGCTAAATTATATATTTAGCTACTAAGTTTCACTCAGTTGCTATTTCAGTAGCTAAAGCATCATTCTCTTGTAGTGGAACATACTGTTTATTTATTAGTTTCAAAATCATAATTTTAACTTCAACAAAAAAACGCCTTTAGCTGTAGTAAAAAAAATTACACTTTTTTCGATAATTCTTATTTCACCTAAATATGTTAATTATTACATATGCATTGTTACATAGTAAAAAGTCCAAATTTCTTATAATTCTTTTTAAAGAGGTGTGATTAGATTTATTTTCTTAAGCCATTTTTTTTTTACTATTTATGTGTAATGGTCTTTGTAATATTTATTTATTTAGTTATAATTGTGACAAAAATTTTACACCAATCTACATTAATATTCCTTATTTAACAAAAAAAAATACTAATTTAGTCTTGTTTGTTCAATTTTTACACGTAAAATTCATAGTCTAATATCTAATTCTAGTGGTCACCGTTCTTGAAACTGGTCTCGATCTGGAACCTAACATATAGATGCATTTAATTTTAGATAACTATTAAACAATAAAAATTTTAAATTATGAGATTTCACTACACCTATTAAATAGTTATGCCAGGCAAATTGTAATTGGAGATAAATTAATTGAGCAAATAATTAAACGACTTTCCATTTCATAAATTAATTTATTTTTATTAGTAACTGCATTTAGCTAAAAGAGTTAATTGGAAGATGCCAGATACAAAAACTTCAGAATCAACTGTATCACCTAAAAATATACACAAATCACCTACAACATTTATTTTATAAAACTATATTATATCTTTTTATATAATAATAATAAATAACAAATGTATATGAAATGTAAATTCAAAAATTGACAAAATTTGCAAATTGCGGTTAGAGCTTTAGTGTGGGGAAATAAATTGATTTTTTCTTTTCTCAAGAGGGCCCACCACTAATGTAAAATATCATACTTTTTTGATGATGTGGGTTAAGGAGATTGTTTTAAATGTTCTTGGTTTAATAGAAGTAAGATTGTTTCAACTTTTTCCTTTTAATAAATAACTAGTTTTGTTGCCCGCAAAATTCGCGGAGCTGTTATAACATGTGGATTTTATTTTTTTCGTTTTATTGTTGTCCGTATATTATTTTATCTACGTTCAAAACATTTTTTTATATAATGCTCAAAGTTTGTATAATTGTTATATCATACTAAAATCTGTCTTTTCCCGTACATGAGAAATTTACAATAATCATAGATTATATTACACAATGTACTTGTTGAGGGGGGCGCTTTATGTTTTACCCTCATGGTTTTACATAACTTAAATATAAATTACATATATAGAATGGTAAAAAAAAAATTGACTCTAAAAAATTGATCAAGGAAGCATGAATTTTTATTATTAAAATATCAATGATAAAGTGAAATTGAAACTTAACTTATGGTTACAAAAATAAATGATTAGCCCGAAAACTAATTGTTTTATATTTATATATACATATTGTCCTTTAATTCTTTGCATGCGTTGTCGTGAGAGTCCAAGTCGAGACTCAAATTATTAACACCGTCATATATACAAAAGCACACCATTTTAAATTAAAAAAAATAAATCTAACAATGAATAACGAAGGTAAACAAATAATTAGGAAGAGTTGAGTAATTAAGTACTATTCATTCTGCACCAATATTTGATCACCGACAGTTAAAAAAAAAGCTCCACTACACGGTTTTATGATATTATCACAACAAAGTGAATTGTTTAAATTGATGTGAGTTTGTGGAGCACATTGATGAATAGAACTTTAAATTTATTGTAAGTAATTAATTACATAGCCTAGAGTCTTAAGACCCCTTGAGACTAGTATCACCTCCAAATTGTCCTTCCAAAAGATATTGATTCATGGCTTCTGTGTCAAGGATACCATACTCAATTGATAACTTGTAAGTTCATAATTATATTATGTATCGATGTTAAATTAAAATTTGTTTCATCCACAACCACATTTGCGCCTTAGTACATAGCTGCAAAAAAAAAGAGTAAATGAGAAAGTTAGGATCATATATAATAAGAAATATAAGGAATATCCTACCAAAGAAATACTCATATTGATGTATAATAAGAGTATATATGGATAATTAAAAACTAATGAAAATAATGATAAAATTGGCACCAGCACAAAGATTGTAGTTACAAATAAATTATCATATCAAAAAGGAAATTTGGAATAATAACCATTTGCAAAAAGAATGAAATTGTAGTGATTAATTAGGTTTTTCTCTTCACAACTTATATATATGCATAGAAAAGTAGGTGAATGGACTTGAAAATGGAATATTATTAAATAATGGACATAAATTAAATGACTTTAAGTGTCATTAAAGAGGGAAGATGGAAAGTCTAAGATTTTTAAGTGAGTATACTATGAAATCTATACTTTGGAAAGAATAACAAATAATGGCTTATAAATGAAGGAAGGGTTGCCACGTGTTGCTTCAATAATTGCTCAATCTAGGCTTTTTATATTATTGTATAGATGATGACGTGCCTTGCTTAAGTGATACTAAAAAGTGGAGTGGTGAAAGCTAATGCTTTGTCTTGTCTTATTATAATATATAAAGATTTTTTGTATTAAGAGGTAAAAAATAAAAAGTTAAACACTTTTACTCCTAACAAGATTGTCGGTGTTACTAAACTATTTTGTTAACTGTATTATTAAAAAATATTGTTGTTGTATCATTAAATCCATTAACGACGTAATAGAAACCTGAAGTAATGACAATGGTAGCACAATCAGATAAGATATGTGTTGTAATAAATATAATTATTTACTAAATATATCTGCGTTAAATAATTTGTTTTAAAATAACCAAAATTTAAATGTTTACATAATATGAAGCAGGAATAGATATTAAGTTTAAATGTAAAAATATCTATAAATACTATTATCTCGTAGACTTATTGTACATAAGTTTTTATCAAAAGACATAATAATAGAATTATTTAGAAAACAAAATATGATAGTGGCCATCATGTTTAGATTAGAAAATAATAACAGCAAAATAATTCTTTCACATAATACATAAAATTTAATGGGTTTTTCTCTTGTGTACCCTCGTGTTTTTTCAGTTTCTACTTTATACCCCTCCGCTTTTGTAATCCCTCTTTAATACCCCTAACCTTAATTAAAAATTATAAAACGTGACCTAAACATGATTTTCCGTCTAATACTCCGTCTATTAGACTATGTGGCATGCTTAGTTGGCAATTTTTTTTCCTCCAATCTCCCTTTTGTTTTCCCTCCACTACCATTCTTATTTTCCCTCCATTTTTCAGAAACCCCATCTACTAATTGCACATCTATTTTCACTTATTTCCACATTTACATCTTCTTCACTCATCCCTTTTTATTTCCCCAATCACTTCCCCATATTGTCATCTTTATCTTTTTCTTTATGTCAACATCATCTTCAATATGGAAAAGTCATCCAATTGATGGCCTTAATTTTAAGAATCAAGCTTGCAATCGGTGCAAAAAGGTTGAAGATTGCTTTTGAAGATGAAGGTGATGAAGGAGCAAGTTCATCATGTGGAGAAGATGAAGAATAAGGAATTAAACTTCACATATTAACAAAAGAATGAAAACAAACATACCTGGATGATCAGGAAAATGAGAGAGAAGACAAACTGCTGATGGATTTTTAGGGTTTGAGGAAACGTTTGAAATTAGGATAATTTGGGTTGGGTTTAAACAGGGGAAGTTGAAAAATGAGAAGAGTATGGATGGTTTAAGAGGTTATTATGGTATAAATCCATGTCATTGCCTACTTGGTGCCATTTCATCATAAACTATCTATGTCATTGCCTACCTGGTGCCAACTATGCATGCAACATAGTCTAATAGACGGAGCATTAGACGGAAAATCATGTTTAGGTCACGTTTTATAGTTTTTAATTAAGGTTAGGGGTATTAAAGAGGGATCACAAAAGCGGAGGGGTATAAAGTAGAAACTGAAAAAACACGAGGGTACACAAGAGAAAAACCCTTTAATTTATCTAACAAAAGCAGAATATCTTATCAATATGTCTATAAAAATTGAAAAAATATTATACCATTTTTATAAAGAATAGAGTTATTTATGGTTTCAAATAGTATGACCTAGTGGCTAGTTGTAGATATAATATAAGGAAGTCTAATTATAGAATACATCATTTAGGTGGGAAAATTTTAGTAAGCTCTTGAACATTTATTAAAAAAAATAGTAAAATTTTGTATATGGTCATATTTAAGAATAAACACGGGCGCATTCGTTTTCAATAAAAACAGATCAGGTTGCGTCTCATAAATATGCAAGTGGAGGGAAGGCAAGTGGAGGGAGGGCAAGTGGAAACTCACTTGTCTCTTTGTAAGCGGAAACTCGGCCCGTCTTCATTGAAGGCAGATATACCCGTCTTCAATATCCGTCTTCAATGAGACTTACTGATTTAAGAATTTAGATTTGAATTATAAATTACATTTGCAATTAGGAGATTCTAAACGGCGAATTTAAAATATCGAACACATCATGTTTAAATATATATGTTAGGCTGAGCAAAAATATACGATACATCTTTATTATATGTATCTGATACGATATACGGTTTCAAATATACGCATTTTTGTATATCCGATAGGAATTTCCGTACATATGATACAGTTTATTAAAAACCGCATCGGATACGTATCGGAAAATTTTGAAACCGGATATATAGTTTCCGACACGGTTCCTATTTTTAATATAAAAAAATATTAAAATAAAATCATAAAACCACTAAACATCGAGTATATCCGTGACTCAATCTTATTACTTTTATACATTTTAAAGTTATTTACTCTTATAATAATATATATTATTTTAACTTATTAAGAAAAATCATAAAATCACCCAAAAAAATAAGACATAAAATTACATAAATTGAACGAAAAACCGCATATACATTTTTCGGATATACGGAAAATCCGTATCGGATAAGGATACTCAATATAGAGATTTTTAAAATCGGATATACAATTTTGCTCACCCATAATCCAAGTACTCGTTGAAGTATGAATGTCCTTTTGATAGCCAAGTATGAGTTTCTAATTAACATGGTAATCGATAGGCTGAATAAAAACTGAGAAATATCAAATGAAATGATTCTGTATTAATATAAAATTTAATGCATTTACGGATTATATGTGCGGAAAGTAAGTCTTAGTTAAGTGGATATATATACAAAAATTATAATTTGTACGGTCAAACATTAAAGTATGAATGGTTGACCCAACGTGAACCATCAATTCAAAGGTTAGGTTAGGTGAGTCTTGATTTAGGAGGCATAGACCCAACTAGGCCGGAGTAACCCGTTAAATTAGGTCGAAACTTCATCTATCCCACTGGGTGGTATAGTTTTATTTATTACGTTTGCAAGTGTATGATGAAATCGTTGTGTAATGCAATGGTCGATTCCCTAGGGGCGGAAATTAAGGCTCTAAGACGGCTCAATGATTTAGAGTTTAGTTCTAGCTAGTAGTAAGTTGATTAATGATCAACAATAACTAAAACTAAGTAGTAAAGCAAGATGAATAAAACCAATGATTGGGAAGACTAAGGTTTACGGGTTCACAAGTGCAGGTAAAGGTCAATTATGGTATAGACTAGGGCCGGTCTAGCGGTAAGTCGAGGTAAGTCTCCACCTCTCGGTGTGAGACGGTCCCTAGCTAGAGTTTGATTGATTTTTCGCTCTAACCCCAAAACATTCAATGAACACACATAAATTCAACACAGGATCAAGCTCACACTTGAACAAGCAAATAGATATAGAAATACTTAAACTATACTCATTCAAGCATTTTATCAAACACATTGTGTGCACAAAAAAAAGACATTAACCAAAAGACTCAACCTTTATGTCAAATTAAATACCACAATCAACTCATAGAAAATACACAAGTTCCCTCCATCTACCTTAGTAGGACACTACTCACGTAAGAATAAACCCATGGAACATGCTAATAAGAATAAACACTAAAGAATAAGAATAAAGGAAACTAAAGATGAAGACTTTGACATGCTAAAGAATAAAGGAAACCACAGTCAACCCATGGAACAAGCTAATAAGAATAAAAACTAAAGATGAAGACTTTGATATGAAACTAATAAGGAAAGGCATGTTCAACACGATAATTACTTAAGCAAGTAAGCCAGTGTAAGTAAATGACAATTAAATGAAATTAATAGGAAGATTATACCAAACATGAACCAAAGTTGCAATCTTGGATTAATTATTAGAAGAAGAATCTTCTATAATTTTCAAATTATAACCCAAATCTTCAAAGGAAACTAATAGAAAGATTAGATCTAACAATATCTTACTAGGAATGAAGAGTAACTAGCACTAATTATGGAAGGATTGGAGTATTAATTAGGAAAATTGAAAGCTTAATACTAGGGTTTTTAATCCAGGGTAGTGTGTACAAAATGGATTAAGGATGGGGGTATATATAGTGCCCCCTTGGATTAGGTCTCAAAATGAAGGGAAGAACTCATTTCGGTGCTTTGGTCTCCCCGCCGGTCGACCGGCTGCCGGTGGTCCAACTGCCAGCGAGACCAAATTTGTTTTGGGCTAAAAATTGGAGTTTAGCTATGCTGGTCATGAGGGCAAAATCGTCACTCCCAAATCAAGATAAATACATATAAACCAAACAACTTAAGCTAGTAGCTAGGGGAGTAAGGTGTCGGTCCACAGGGACGGAAGATTTTAAAGGGTCACATAAACAAGTCTCATGTCTACACAAAGTCACAATTAAAATGTTTGGGTTTGGGCTAATTCTAATGAACAATAAGTAAAGAAAATTAAAGTAAGTTGAGAAGATTAAAATAAACACAATAAGATGCAAATAACAAGCAATAAAGGAAATTCTAGGATCGATGGGTTCATATGGGTAACTTAGGTTCTAGTGAGTCGGGTTAATAGTCAGTCAATGGGTAGTCAAACTTGGGGGCGGTGGATTGAGGCTCTCGATCTTACAATCCCTCTCATATACTGAACCAAGCTAGCTCTTGCGTACACAAGGTTGATATACCAACTATATGCAAGTCAAAATATATTCCGAGGCTCTCGATCTTACGGAAATGTAAAAACAAACATGAATCATGCAAGTTTGTCAAGCAAGCATTTCATCAAACATGTGATGTGCATAAGTTGGAAGAAAGACAATAATCAACAAATCAACCTAACAAACATAGATTAGACCTTATTAAATCTCATAATCCCCCACAAATACTAGAATCTACATTACTCAAACATGGATAATATTAAACTAACTAAACTACCCATTAACAATAACATAGGAATAAACATAATTAAAGTGATAAAGATAAGAACTTTAATGAAATTCAACACTAGAACTATAAAAGCAATAAATGATAAGTAAAAATATAATGAAAGAGAGATGGAGAAATTTATACCAAACTTACATAAATGGAAAAATGAAAGAAGATCTTCAAAGTTGATTACAAAAGATAAGAACTTGGGCATTAAATTAAAGGTATCAATTAAACTAATTAAAGAGAGGGAAAAGAAATTTATATCAATCATGAATTCAATTTCGGAGATGGGCGGCTCGGGTGAAAGGACGAGCAAGCGGCGCACGGTGGTGATTTACGAGCTCCAGTCTACTGTGAGTCGTAGAGCAAGAGTACGGTAGTGCTCGGAGCTGCAAGAGGATGAGATGGTGTTGGTTTCGTTGTCGGGTTCTTAACCGAGTCAAAATTAGTTGCTGAGACGAGGAAGTTTATAGTGTGTTGGACTCGGTGGTAGTTTGCACCAGTAGGAGTGATGCGTCGTTTTCTAGGCTGCTCGGTTGCTTGTGCGACAGTGGAGAAGACCCGTGGAATCGGGTCATGGTGATGCTGCTGGGCTCAACAAAGGATGGCGGTGGCGGAATTGATGAGTTCGTCGTCGGGTATTGAGATTCTGGGCATGGGATTGAAGATGGAGGTGGACGGTGGGGTTGCACCTAGGGCTGAGCAAAAAAGTCCGAACCGAAGTTTTTAATCGAAACCGAACACCGAAAACCGGACTCCGGATTTTTGGTTTTTTCCGGTTCGGATAACCGAACCAGTTTTTTTGATGAAAAATCGGAGCGGATTCGGGTCGTAGAAAATTCAAACCGGATACCGGTTTATGAACCGGTTTATTTTTTTTAGAAAAAAAAAAAAATACTCAATATTTCAAGCAAACAATTGGTCCAAACAAAAAAAATTCCCAAATCCCCATTTCATTTTTCAAGTTTACAGAAATCAGTAAAAAAGTAAGTCAGCAAATCAATAAAAAAAAATTGAACTGAAATAGGGTTATTACCTAGAATAATGAAAACCGGTTATAAAACCGGTGCGGATAAACCGGTTTTCGGTTTCGGTTTTAAAATTTTTAAAAAACCGGTTAACCGAAAAAAACCGGTTCGGATCCGTTTTGGCAAAAAAATGATTTTTAAAACCGGTTATCCGCTCCGGTTTGCAAAACCGGAGCGGATAACCGGTTTTGCTCAGCCTTAGTTGCACCTGGTTTATTTATTGTTATATGGTGTTAATTTTGATTGGGCGCATCTCAATTTCTCAACCCAATTTGACCCTCTTGCTTCACGATTCTTCGGCTTTGTCTCGAATTTTGTACCTATAAAATGTAGAAATCCCGACAAATAACATTTATTCGCAATAATTATAATAAAACTAATAAATTCTAAAAAAGTAATAAAATGAGCTATTTAACAATTAGAGTACACAAAATCGGGTCTAAATAAGCATAAAAGTAGAGGTAAAATGATGCAAAAATACCACTTATCAGCTGGGACTCCTTGCCCGTGGACCGGCTGCCGACTGGCCGGCAGAGGTCCCTTCTCCTTCCTTTTTCCAAGGTAGCAAGTAGTGGGTGCCAGTGGATCGGGTGCCGGTGGACCAGCTGTCAGTGGCCTCCAACCGTCATCGAGTCCAAGCCTCTTTTCTCTTCTTGTGAGGGTTGGGTGGTCTCTGTCGGTGAGCCGGTCGGTCAGCTGGGAGCCTTTGGCTCGTTTCTTCCTCTCTCTTTCTCATGCTTCTAACAAAGTAGCGACGACGTTTTGTTCCTATTCTCGTCTTGACTCTTCCTTGGCCTATTTCTTACAAGATGAGACATGAATTTATAATATGAGAGTGCACAGAATAAGGGGTAAAATGCAAGTAAACCAACGCTAAAATCGTGTCAAATAGAGTCAAAATGCATGAGAATGAAAGAGGGAATGGTCTAAACTCTTAATTAATCATATATCAGCTGGTCAAAGATAAGTTTATTTAAAATGGAATATTAAACATACGATAATTCACTAATATTATTTTAAAAAAAATACTTTAACAGTTATATAATCTAATTGTAATAATTAGTAATATAATACTATAATTAAAATACAATTAAAATTTTCAGTTTTATATTCACTTTAATTCCTAGAAATTTCCCCATTTGGTTATAATAATCATCATAAAATCTTAAAGTGTGGCCAATTCCGATGAATCAGACATAGTAGCACTTTTGTATCAGTTGATATTAAAATAATTGATTTTAAAAAATAAACTTAATTTTTGTAATTATTTCAATATAAGTAATTTAAGCGATAAATATGATTTAATTATTAATATTAAATTCAATATAATTTTTTAAAATTATTTTATATTAAAAAATGGTAGAAAATATGGCACGAGAAACTTTGTTTGACTTGTAGATTGATCATAACTCATATGACATTACTTGTATTCTAATCTAACCCGCGTTACCCGATCTAAGGCGATAATTATATGCTCATTGGTAAAACATATACATTCTACGGAGTAATAGATTCCGTTGTTAAAAATTGGCTAATTAAGTGAAACAGTTTTAAGCTTAAGACATATTAAGTGTGGTAGTACTTGACACATTTTAATGTTAAAACAGGAAGATTGTGGGTGAAATACGTCAAATAATAAGTGTATGTGCCAAATTTGTAGCCCTTTACCCATTACAAATCCTATTTGACCCACTTAATAATTAAACCACAAAAAAATACTCACTCATCAAGTCACTCACCCGCCCATCACCTTTCTCAACCAAATATTCTCATTCTCATTTCTCACCCTTAGCAACATTATCAAAGAATGAATAATTGCTCATTCGTTCAATCATCATGATCATGTCTTAAGTCCATATTATACATCCTTTTCACTATATTTCAACTCAATTCATTACAAAAACTTATTCCTCTTGTTATTAGCTAATTCTGTTATATTTTTTGTGTGTTTTTCTATAAACATTTTTTAGATTTAGTACTTTTTGCGAGTATATTTTTATTTTCAAATCTACCTCATTCAATTTTTTCTTGTTTGCAAAAGTTTTTTTAAAACAAATTCGAGCACATGTGAAAAAGAAAACTATAGTTGTGCTCAGACCTTGTGTTCTAACAATTGTTATGATTTGTTTTAAGGGGTTTTTTTTTCTTATTTTTAATCTGGATGAAATATGTCCTGTTGCTTTTTAGTCAATTTTTTTCTCTTCTTAAGCACCTACTTTTTTTAAAAAAAAAAAAAAAAGTAAAATAACCCTTCGTCAATAAATGGGTAATCAATAATTGTTCCAATATTAATTTGGTTGATTTTTCTATATTAACTTGGTTAATTTTATATTATATTATTAGTCACTGTAGTAGCACTACTAAATGAACACGGGTTTGTGACGGAAATTCCCGTCACAAATGAGGCCAAACCGTCAGAAAAAGCGCTTTTGTGACGGAATTTCCGTCACAAAAATCTGTCACTCTAAATCGTCACAAAAAGCGCTTTTGGTTAATTTTTTGTGACGGAAATTCCGTCACAAGACAAAAGTCCAGGTCAAGGTCTTGGACAACGAAAGTCAATATTTGTGACGGAAATTCCGTCACATATATTGACTTTCGTTGACCAACAAAGTTTCCTGGTCAACAAAAGTCAATATTCGTGACTGCAATTCCGTCACATATATTGACTTTTGTTGACCAGGAAACTTTGTTGGTCAACGAAAGTCAATATATGTGACGAAATTTCCGTCACAAATATTGACTTTTGTTGACCAGAAAAGTCTGTTGGTCAACGAAAGTCAATATATGTGACGGAATTTCCGTCACAAATATTGACTTTTGTTGACCAGAAGTCAATATTTGTGACGGAATTTCCGTCACAAATTAACCCACTAGCTGCACGAAACAACTGGTTTCTGCCAGCCACAATGCAAAATATGCATTGTTTTACATCGACTAATCCTGCAATAAATCAATTTCATTGTCGACCGCAAGGCGGGAATCTAAAAAAAAAACACGTATCAACACCAAAAATCACTACCAAATCCTCATTTACATAAACTTAATGGTTCGTACAAACAACCTAGCTATTTCAAGTTTACACGATACATTTAAGTGAAAGGTTTATTGTTCATACAAACAACCTAGCTATTCCTTAGCTATTCCTAAACTAATGGCTCTACCTCACCACTAAATCCGTGACCGTCATCGGTGAAGTCATCCCTAGGATGTGGTTGAGGGATCCCTGAACACGTGTTGTTGCCCCCTGAAAAATTAAACCTCTCTCTCATGAACGCCTACATGCGTTCTTGTCTCTCTTGAGTGGCTTGCATATTCATTTGCATTTGACTCATTTGCTCTATCAATTGCGAATTCTCCTGTGAGAACTTAGTAATAATTGACGGTGAGTAAGATGAACCACAAGGGTGATGCCTATCTCTAGTAGGCTCGAACAACTGCGAAGCCGCCAATCCCAACCCGAAGAACCTCGATCTATCATTGTAACCCCCAACCACATCGTTGTACACTTCAAACGGGTCATGTGGGGCTCCGGTAGGTGTTGGCTGACTCATCCTTTGTTGGTACGCCTCCTGAAAATCAACAAAAACAATCAATTTTTTGGTATAGCTAGGCAATGGCTATGCTGCATTTGTAACTCAATTTTGGTATGCTTATATTGTATTTATAAATTTCTAAAAATAATTAATTTTTTTTAATTTAATTGATCTTTGAATTTATGTTAACAATCGTAAGAAATTTATTATTATTTAATGAGATTATAGTGTATTTGTGTTTTTTTTAATTTAGTTTAATACGCCCTCCAATTCACTAAATACTATACATTTTAATTTTGCACAATTTTTAAGGAAAATTATTATTATAATCAATTTAACACATTTACACAAAATGTCCTTTATCCCTAACAACCAAATCCTCTCCTCACCAACCACCTTTCATAATGCCATCATCTTTATCAACTGAACTACCACCTTAACCAGACGAGCAACCATAACCGTCAATCGCCGGCGAAGCCCCACTGGAAATTGGTCGCCTGACTTCGAAATCGGAGATCGGTAACCCGACTTCTTCCTACTCCTACCCAGATCTGCTTTTTGACCGATTTGTCTTGGGTTTATCGGTTGCAAGCGTTGTGACGGGCTGCTATCTTGTCTGGTGTTGGTCAATTGTGTGATGTGGTTCTCCTGGGTACTGGTGGCAAGCCGTTGTTTATAGTGGTTGTTTGATGGTTATGAGAGGGTGGTGGGTGACTTATTTGGTAGTAACAAATACAGACTTGACTGAAGAATTTTGCGGTGGATGCATAAATTACGTTCGAATATGGTGGCGTCTGTCTATTAGCTTTGAGGTGCAAAGGGTGATGGTGTCATCTCCTAATTTTGGTCGTCTAGATGTCTGGTTGGCGAGGAGGAGAAGAGAGAGATGATGGTTGTAGGAGGGATAGTGGTGTCTTGGTGTCGTTACAAAGGGTTAGTGATGGTGATCGTGGGCCAAGTTAGTGTCGTCGTGACTGCTGGTAGTGATTGTTAGGTGGCGGCGGTGAGCCGGAAAACTAACGTGGTTTCTTTGTGAATGGTGTCAATGGGTGAGTGAGTGGGGAGGGGTGTGTAAAGCAACGGTAAAAATGTAACTTTATGACTTAAAACTTGCCAAATAAAGAAGTGTATACAATTGATTGAAAAAGCCCAAAATGGAATATGTATACAATTAAGTGAAATGGAGGGAGTATATATTAAATTTCTAGATTGTATTTTATCATTTGTGGATTTTTTATTTTATACCTTAATCAAGTTAAGAATAAAGATTATTAATTTTTATTTTATTAAATTTAACTAATAGGCGATTTAAATTAATCACATATCAGAGCATTTGTGAGATTGATTGTTGCACACTGATGATTTATTATTTATTTTGTAAATAAAATATGACCATATAATGTGGGTGGGAGGGTGACACACTTGTTTATAGAAATATAAAAAATGAACATTTAACCATAGAGGGACAAGTCAGTTATGTGGTTGTTACTTTAATAAATGGGATTTTCGTCATTCTTGATCTACTATTTGGAGTAGGTTTTTACCCATTTTCGTAAATTTTGTTTAATATTTTTCATTTATATACATTTATTTTAAAACTCTCTATAAACCTAAGTCTCCCAATCCTCATTCAATTAAAATATAAACATTTAAACACACCATATTTAGCCACGTTATCAACTGAAGCTTTATTTATTTATATTTTTATATTTTTTTATAACTTTTCCACTTTTTCCCGTTTACTTTGTCATAGTTTGTTTTCATAAAGTCTAAGGTATTTCTTTTTCACTTTTCCACATTTTTTTGCTTCCCATGTTAAATTTGGTTTTTCATATCAAATTTTTTTATCTCAAGAATTTTAATAATATAAACATGCAACTTTTTTTGTAATCCTACACTAAAAATGAAAACTTTAAATTAATAATTAATATAATAATAAATATATTACACCCATAAATAATTTACATCAATCTGTCTAATTATAATTTCTTTTTACACAAATATTAATAAAAAAATTACATTAACAACTAATTATATCGATATTACCATCAAGGACAAATTATTAAATTGCATAATCTCGCATGGGTTGGACAAACATAAGTAGTCATTAATACTAAGAAGCGAAAATATTCACAATTGTCAAAATATCATTGGAAATGTCACAGTCGAACTAATAGGTGGTCCAATAATATAAGTTTATTTCATCTCTCAGATCTGGTGAGATAATCAGTTATCATAGAGATTTAATTCGGAGAAAATAGTAGGGCAACCATCATTATTTACCGCCATTCATTCCGAAAGTGGAAAAATAATAAGCTACCAACAACACTCTTCTACAACAAGTTAACTTAAAGACAAATATTCATCATATTATCCATATCAACAAATTTTCCAAAAATGATCGCAACATACACATTAACAAATGGGCCACTATTAGTAGGTTGTTAGCCCATTTCTTTAAATTTATCAATATGAAAAAAACCAATAGAAAAATGACGCTGGCTCATGCAGTAAAAAGGCTCCGACAATTTAAAATAGTCAGGTTGTGGTGATTCCCACCACACCTCTACCAAGAGCAGTTGAAACTTTTACCTACTTCTTTCCACCAATAAAAAGAAGTTACCTCACATAAAAATCACCTATAAATAAAAGAGATACAACAAAATCAACTCACAAAAATAATTTCACATTCACAAACAGGAATGGCACAACAGCAAAGTATTCCAATTTCTGAAATCAATGGTGATAGTAGGAATGAGCAAATAACTGCAAGAGTGATGAGAATGTGGTACAAGACATCGATCCGAGACAAGACTGACTTATTTGGGGAAGATCTAATTTTAGTTGACCAACAAGTATGAATCATTACACGTTTAGCCGTCCATATTTCTTTAATTTACCCTTATTCATGTTTTAAGTATCATAATCATTGTAAGCTAACTTCAATATTGTTTATAATATATAGTGACACAATTCAAGCGACCATCAAGAAATGGAGAAATTCAATAAGGGAGAAGTCTACAAGATAAGGAAGTTTACAACAAGTCTTAACACAAATAAAGACAAGGCAACTTCTCAGCGGTACAAGATACGATTTGAATACAACACCATATTTGTGCCCATCACAAACACTACCATTCCAATGTGTGTTTTCAACTATGTTACCTTCGATATAAAATCTACCATGGCTTTGTACCAGAGGGTCTTTACATAGGTAATAGTGAAATTTCATTTGATTTATCATTCTGAATATAGTAAAAGACAGTCAAGATTAACATTTGATATACTATATGAATATGTGATTGCAATTACTTTTGAGTTTCTTAGCTCTTTCAAGATTAACATTTGATATACTATATGAAGCCAAATGAAATCATGAATGAACTGTACAAGTATTGACTCACTTTGGATTTTCTTAGCTCTTTCAGATATGTTACGGGGAGGGGAAGATGTACTTTCCAGTTAAGGGAGCATAGTACAATTTGACTTATGCGTGGTTGACGACTGCCTTGGGAATTGGGAGCGAGCGCAAAGGATGCCTACAGAGAATTTCCTCTCACATTTAAAGCCATATCTTTCTCGTCTCTCATGATCGGTGATGATTCATATTTATGTACATGTTTTTTTCTCCCCTAAGTCACTTTAGTGACGGTTTTTAGTGCCTAAATGAACAATTGAATGTCATATTTAATAGAATGTCGATACTGCCACCTTTGGTGTTTTAATGCAGATTTGATGCATTTGCGGAACAATTAGATTATAATGAACACCGCGGAGTCAATAGCCACGAAGATCGAGTTGAAGAAGAAGAGCTACACAAAGACACTTGATCGAGTATGCTGAAGACTCGATCGAGTCGTGCTAAAGAAGAAACAAAGGGAAACCAGGAACACTCGATCGAGTTTTCCTGTACTCGATCGAGTCACAGAAGAATACTCGATCGAGTGTCCCAATACTCGATCGAGTATTTAGAGGAATTTGTGTTTTTCTAAAATTCATTAAAAATCGGATTATTGCGTGATATAAATAGAAAACTCGTACCTTATTATTTCTTACGCTTTTAATTATTTAGAAACTCCTAGAAAAGCCTATTATTATTATTACTTGTCGGATTGCTCCAAGTTTCGGAAGTTCTATTAATCTTTCAATCTTGTAATCGGTAATTATTTTACATTGTTATTCAACTTTTAATCTTCAGTTATTTCAATTACTTTGTTATCATTCTTTCTTATGCTTTTAATTATGTCTCACATGAATTTAATTGTTGTTAGTATTATTAGTATGAGTAGCTAAATCTTCATCTAGGGTTGAAAGGGGATCTAGGATTGTTATAAGGGGTAGATTAATTGATTGAATTGCAATAACATGGTTATCGATTGATTATCATTTTAAATCTAGCTGTTTAATTACTGGTTAGGATTAACTAACTAGTCTCGCAAATTAGGATTAACACGGACTGGTTTAAGACTAAGATAGGCTACGATAATTGAATAGAACTCGTTTAATGATAGCGATCACATGTTAAATTGTAGATCTAAAGGGCATGATTGAATCGGCCGATCATGTAACCTTAAATAACTCTATTGCATGATTAATTGGATATTCCCCTATCCCTGAATAATAATCCTAGTGAACCTGAGACCCTAGAATTTTAAGATTATTGATTTCACCTTTTACTGTTATTATTTGCAATTAGTTTAGAAACCAAAACCAAACCTGCAAGAATTTGTTACCTTAAAACGAACTTAGTTTTAGCAAATAGATTATTACCGCCTCCCTGTGGATTCGATACCGTACGCGTTTTCGACTTATATTACACAATAATCCGAAATTTAATGAATTTTAGGAAAACTCGAATTCCTGGGGATACTCGACCGAGTATCGGGACACTCGATCGAGTATTATGCCGCGACTCGATCGAGTACAGGAAAACTCGATCGAGTGTTCTTGTTGCGCCTTTGCTTCTTCTTAGCACGACTCGATCCATTTTTTGGATACTCGATCGAGTGTCTTTGTGTTGCTCCTCTTCTCGCTCCGTTCCTTCTTCTTTCAACTCGATCTTTGTGCCTATCGACTCCGCGGTGTTCATTATCATCTTTTTGTTCCGCAAATGCATCTAATCTGCATTAAAACACCAAAAGGCGGTAGTATCGACATTCTTACAAATATTGATAAGGGTAAAGTCGCGTCTCCTTAATCAAAGTAAACCTAAATCACAACTAACTAATAGTCAGCGGTAAGCAAGGTATCGAATCCACATGGAGGCGGTAGTATTCTAATCTGTTAAACTAGGTTTGTCTCTATAGTAACAATTTCGGGGTTTTGAGATTGTGTTCTAAACTAATAACAACAAATAACAATAAATAACAACAATAAGAATAAAGGATTGAAATCAATAAGATTAAAAGTCTAGGGTCTCAGGTTCACTAGGATTATTGTTCAGGGGTAAGGATGTAGTCAACTATCATGCAATAAAGTTATCTAAGGTCACAAGATCGGTCGATTCAATTATGCCCTTTAGATCTACAATCTAACATGCGATCGCTATCATTAAACGAGTTCTATTCAATTATCGTAGCCTATCTTAGTCTTAACCCGGTCGGTGCTAATCCTAATTTGCGAGACTAGTTAATTAATCCTGGCCAGTAATCAAACAACTAGAATTAAAACGATAATCAAACGATAACCATGCAATTGCAATTCAATTAATTAATCTACCCCTTCTAACAATCCTAGATCCCCTTTCAACCCCAGAAAGGAATTTAGCTACTCATGACAATATTAACAACAACGATGATGAATAAAGTAAACATGATTAACAACAATGAAAGGATGAACAAAGAATAATTAAAGAACAAGAAGGTAATTAACTGAATAAAAAAGAAAGATTGAAGAATACCGATTACAAGTTGAACTAAAGACAATCGTCTTGACGAATAAAATCCAGAGGCAAAGCAAGCTAAAATAGGTTTTCTAATATTAAAGCATAAAAAGCACAAAAAGCATAAAAAAGCATGAAAAAGCATAAAAAGGCATACTAATTGTGAAAGACGAGCTTTCCTTTTATAATACAAATCTAATAAATTAGGTTAACTAGTTTAGGAAAATATGAAAAAGCCGTCAAAATACTAGGTTGCTCAATCGAGCAAGGGACTTCTGCTCGATCGAGCAACAGTCACCACGACTCGGCCGAGCAAGGGCTTTTGCTCGGTCGAGCACCCCTTCAAAATGGCTTGTTTCGTCGATTTTCTTCATTTCTTCTCCTTCGTTCTCGATTCCCGTGCCTAACCTTCCACGATCCGACTCCGCCATGCTTCATATCTACTCAAAAAGCTCCTAATGCATCAAATATGCATTAAAACATAACAAAAGCAGCAGAATCGATATTCTAGCTAAAATAGCATAGAAATAAGCAAGGAAAGACGGTAAATCGAGTTATATGTGTCTAAGGGAAGCGTAAAATATGTATATAAATAATGATCATCAAACTCCCCCAAACCAATCCTTTGCTTGTCCCTAAGCAAAGCACTCAACATTATACAAGGACAAACATACAAATGGTGAATGAAAAACTCAAAGCTAATGTTAATGCACATACAAATCCCAAGCTATCCATATCTATAACAAAGTAATGACCAAGTTGTACCAATAAAACAAATTCAAAGGCACGGGAAAGTAGAAAACACAGCTCATATTCCAAGATTTTACATGATACCGTAGTATAGACAAAAACCAAATACCTTTCAATTTTGCAAGGCTCAATTTGTTGGATTCTCGCGGATTCACTCATGCACTCATAAGTTTATGTAAGGGTGAGTTTTGTGAAGATAGAAAGAAATAGAAACACTCACTCAACTTATGAAACATGCATGCATTCTAATGTGATAGTAATTTTCCCAACTAATACGCATTCGCTAAAAAGCACATGAATCAGGTCAAAAAGGGAGGCTAATGGGTAAAGGTATAGAAATGGATTGTGCCAAGGCACGTATGGGAATGTGGGGCTAAGACCGGTAGTCGCAGCGACACTTACAAAAACAAATCTACAAGACTAGCACAAACCAACACCGACTAGAGAAATCATCTTAAACTTGACAACATAAGAGAGATATCAAAATTGCTCTCTAAATAATGCATTAGACTCTAGTATATTCCCTTTCATTATCCCTTGAACAATTCAATGAAGCAACATATTTTTTTTCTTTTTCCTCTTTTTCTTTCTTTTCTTTCCTTTTTTCATCTTTTTTCCTTCTTCTTTTGCTTTACAACTTTTCTCAACAAAGGGAATAAATGACACAATTGCCAACATACTTGCTACACCCATTTGATATTCTTTTTGAGAAATCCCGACCCAACCATAGCAGACAAGTAGATAAGAAAAACATGCAACTGCGGCTGTCCCGATAAGGTAGGCAAATTCTAGGAATGTAGCTATTAGATAGGTTATAAAACAGGCTACAAAAGG